>SJJU01002176.1:0-36138 GCA_012932125.1 Conopomorpha cramerella | reverse complement strand
ATATTTATTTTTATATTTATACTTACATATATATATCACGTTGTTCAACAAAAAAATGAGAGTTACTCGTGATGATACTGAACTTGTGGGATATTCGGAACCCTCAAAGGATGGAAGAAGTAAGAATTATTGAACAGCAGGTTCGCTTCCAGTATGTGCTAGAGGTAGTCGGTGAAATAAATGTTTACGTACACATTAACAAAAAGCTCCTTTTTTAAGTAAAGCATGAGGAAACCTGCACACTAGAAACAGTGTGTAGACCCTATCCTTTTATTATGGTGAGATATGATTTCTATGTACACATACATATATGCAACTGCAACATTGTTGTTTCCATTTTTGAGTCCCGGATGTATGTGTGTGGAGTGTTGATATTGTTATTACTCAAGTATCTATAACCACCAATCGTTTCTTCAACAGGAAGATATCAGCCCACGAGTTCGAGCGCGGTGGTCTACTGAAGCCGCTGGTGACGACAGTGGATGGTACTCCGACCTTTCTCGGTGACCAGCCCTTTCACAACATACCGTCACGCCCGCAGCGGCGGTCCAGGCACGAGCTGAGGCAGTTGGATGAGAAGGAGCTGATCTTTGAGCTGGTGAGTTTGCGTCATCTCCAAAATAATACTTTTGGTATTTTGTTCTGTTTGTCTTGGTATTCTTTCTTTCAATTTCAGTAATTTTATCAGTCTCTGGAACTAACAGCACAGAGTAGACATTATTCTAGTTTAGGGTTCGGTCGCCGTGTGTTGAATTATTACTAATAGGCTGCCCGTAACTTAATATGTTGCACCATCTGGTGGTAGTACATAATTATACTGTATGCTATACCCCGGTTAACTATAGTCAAAGTCTCGTTTAATTCCGGTAAATATTTCCCGAGTTATAGTTTTTGTTGACTCGCCAATTACAATTACCCGTACTAATCATTAATGGAACACAGTCGGAACTGTAGCCACAGCCTTCCAATAAGGGATTTACTAATGTTAAAGTCCATTAATTGATTGTAACATTAGTTATTCCCTTTAAATGATTACTACGGAGGATTTTCTTCTCAATATTCACTTATTGTAATTGGGTTTTACCGTTCTACTGGCTCTTAGGCTAGTCCTAATAAATTAAAATTAGGTTACATAAGGGACGCCCTTGAAATTACGCAATCAGGGCGTCCTAGCTTCTGTTGGGAGTATGTAAGTAGAGAATAAATTAATGAATAATTCTAAACCTTCGTACCATTTACTTGTACAAATTATTTCACTAATGAATTACTTAGCCGGTAATACGTCGGTCGGTCGTTAGGTCGAGTTCTCTAAGCTTCATCAATATGAGTCAAATTACACCCTTCATTTTTGAGTCTGCAACTCCATTTGGCATGATTCTGACAAAAAAAATCCCTATACCGTGATCCATGTTGAGGATTTTTTCATTGCTCACCGGTTGCGAGTACTTTTTCCACCTCCCGTAATAATGTCGTGCTATTACGTTAGATCGATAACGTTAGAGTGTAGCTTTATCTACCTATATCGTAGCATAATTTAATTTTGTGTGCGTCTATCGTAAGTTGATGGTTCTGCATACAAACGTAATGTACATACATAAACTTGCGTCCATAGTCCCTAATGAGGTGGATAGAAATTTTGGTCACATGCCTCCCAGGTCACTTTTAGTTGGAAAGTTATTTACAAGGACAGAACTGGGGAATGCGGAATGTCTTGATAAGCTACCTCAATCCATAGCCAAATAATCCCTCTGGAACCTCAGATATTCCTCAAGCTGGAGTGTCGTCATGTTATCATATCATTATTTTCGTTTCAAAACATCATCAGGCAACTTATTTTGTGTGTCAAGTTTATTTGCATGCATCCCTACATCGCTTCGAACAACCTATAGTTTGTTAACTCATAGAACGTCACGTGATTTTCTATACAAGTATGCGACTGCCCTCAATCAATAAGCAGATGATGGCAGTCTTAAAACGAAAGAGACTATTAATTGGGTCAAACTAATGAAAAAGGAGGCATCGTCTTGCGTATGCTTAACAATTCACGGGACACCTTAATCAACAATGGTGGTCAGTCGTTGTGTGTATCTAATTACTAGCCAATCTACAGTGTTCTTTGAATTGAGCAGTATTTATTCTAGCTCTGGTTTACACATTCATTGTAACTATACTCTGTGGAGTTTGGAAAATATAGAAATCTACTATGAGAGATTTTTCAGTTTGATTCTCTTCCAAAATCAGTCGTTACATTACGATATTTTCAAAATATTCTTGGAAACCGTTGTGTTTATACATTATTGAGCATTGTATATTTCAATCAGTTCAGATTATTTTTGAAAGATATATGCAGTTGCGCTACGTACTCGCTGCAGCTTTTCTAATTCTACAATTTCTCAGATGCAATTTTGGATCTAACCCAAATGCTGATTTATTTGTCTCTAACTAAAATGGATTGAGCATTTTAGAGTTGGTATTTCATCCGATTACGTTTCTTCACTCGAGAGAAAGGTCAAAGGATTTACAGTATTTTAAAAGGGTTTGTTTTATCTTTTTTTTCTCTTTACCGTTTCTGGGAGCAGCTTCTCGAAAACAAAAAGGGCAACGTTTTTCCTTCCTCGTTGTAACGTAACCGAATCCTTTCCATCGGGAATTGCTGGGCACGTTGGGTACATAATGACGTCGACGTCTGATTGTACCGGCTTTAATTACCAAAATGAGTTTGCCTCCCGTCATGACTGTGTGTGCCATTACACCCGACAATCGTTCATCGGTGGGGTCAACACAGATAAAATGGCGTACCCAAACCCGATAATTAAATGTAAACATTCGACCGGCGACTGCGACGCCCCACCACAGCTACACAAACAAATGGCACCGGGTAAGTGCTGGGCGCAGTCGCGGTCCACTGGCATCAAGGGTTTTTGTCGTTCGGAAATTTGTCAGCACAATTTTGCTGAATCGGTCTTCCGTTTTAGTGGATTTCCATTGAACATCTTGCACTTAGACTGTGTGCTTTATCATTAGTGTTCGGACTTTGGACGAAACATTTCATTTCTATTAAAAAATAAATGTGTGATAAAAATTACGTTACTTTCTTCAAAATTAATTCCTCTCAATTGTCTACATAGACAGCCGTTGAAATATGTTTTATTTGGGTCTTTTGTATTGTATTTCTTTTGTTGTTTACTTTACAAGAAAATACATATCAATGTATGTTCTTTTTCATAGACATTTTGAAAAGTAAGTAGCAGTGTAAATATTTGTTTGGTATGTCTCGTATGAATATTACACCCGGTAGTATCGTATGTGAAATTACACCGAAGTTCCAAGAACTGATTATCTATCAAGATAACCTGGGTACCTTGACAGGATCGGACCGGGTAAACGAAGAAAATATGTGAAACCGACGCGGGTTTCTGGCTTTTATCACTTAAGCATTATCATTATCTTCCATAAAACATCGCCTCAAAAACCTCGGCAGTTTAGAGTATCATTTACTTTACGAATACATGTATGGCATAGAAATACTAGAGACTGTACCCATGATTTGGGCTTTGACAGTATATTCCCTTTAGTTGTTGAAAATCAGATTTGAAACTTAGAAAAGGCCTAGATTACACAGACAAATGAATATAGAGTTCTTCACGTCTAGTACATAGGGTTTGTGGAATATGTTTTTTTGCACAAAGAGTAATGTTCGGTCATAAAAAGATCGTTACGTTTGAAAAATCTGTGCGCGCGTGAAGAATATCTTTTGTACAAAGTCATGAAGATGGACGAATGTGGTTGTGATATTTCCACAAAGAACGAAATGCGCACTTTTTTGCTGAACAGCTCTGGCTCGTTTGAGGAATTCGACATTGAACATTTCAGCAAATTTGAGAACATTCAGATCTACTATTCATCTTTAATGTTCCCTCCCTTATTTCCTTCTTAATGTGTTTTCTGAGAATGTTTGTAAAATTATGTAATTTTCGTTTTTTTTTAATTGAATGACCCCCTGTCACGTTGGGTTAAATACGCTTGGTGAACCGTCGGCATTTGCTTTAGCAAGTGCCTCTGCCTACCCCGCATTGGGATTAAAAGGCGTGAAGTGTATGATTGATAGTAGTAAAAATGTAAGAAGAAAAACGGTTGACAATGTATGATACACTTTTCTACTTATCTAAATTTGTTCTAAAGCTTGCACGAAATTTCTGTTATAGAAGAACAGTGAACATAATAGCCACCTACAAAGTCTAAGTATCACAAAAGAAAAAAGTTCTTCGATTGTGACTCCCTTTAAATCACGCTTAGGAAGCTTTTTAGGATAGAAATATATCGCGGGAGTATGTGATCACGAGATACACCGTCAGTATATTTTCATTTCGTCTAGGGAGGATTTAGCGACACTCTTTCTTTATAAAGACTTTGTTAGTATTATCGATGATACAGCTAAAAATAGCTAGGTAGGTATAATTTCTACAAAGTAAATCTCGGAGAAATGTTTTATACGAAATTTTTGTGGTAGCATGTCGACAACTTCACCCAGTAACCAGGTAATTAAAATCTCTTTCTGTCATTGCAAATTTTCTTGTAAACTGTACATTTTCTTGTAAAGAAACTGTGTTTACTTTCCCAACAACAGCTATCTCGACTTAGCAACTGAGGCAGTTTCTGCAAACTAATTTGCTGTGAACAATTTTGCGGTGTCTAGTCAACTCTGGCGCAAGTCACAAGGGGGAAACCGCATCACCGCAAGACTGTAAGACTGCTTTAGTAACGTCGAGAGGCTTGTTGATCTGTGCAGAGAGAAGCGTGGTATTACCTACACTGTCTGGAAACGCTTGGCAGGTTGAACTGAAGATGACTTGTGAGCCCTACCGTGGACTCTTAGTACAAGGAATACTAATTTGAAGGCAGATAGATGGGTGGTAATAAAGAACAGTTTTAGAACATAATTGTCAGATAGACGCCTTCATAATATCCCAAATTGGGGTAGGCAGTTAAATCGTGTCAGTCACCCTATCCTAATAGTGGAAAAGCGTAATTTCATAGAAATATGTAAATTCCGTGAATACCTATAACCTTGAAAATTAAATGATGTCTTCAAGCGTCGAGCTCTCGGATAGTCGAACGGCTCACCTTTTCTCTGTAGCCGATTTTCATTGAATCTTAAATCCATGGTACGGACTCAGGTGTTCCATTATTGTTTTACGGAGGTCTGAATTGTGGATCTTGGTAGTTGTTGAGAAGTTTGGTTCTGAGTCCTGTTTTGCGAGTTGGTGTTTAGGCAGACGGTGTACCAACGGTATGCTAATAGGGACCGAAAACAAGTTTTCTTAAACTTAACTATCTTAGTTCGGCAGGCAGGTTGTATTTTAGGCAAATGTGAACTATGAAAACAGCCTACGAGGCGTGCTAATGGAAATATTATTACAGACATGCAAATTGTCTCGTGTTAAATGTCTAAAGTTTAAATAACGATACTAGCAGCACTGGAGTGAGAGACGACTTAAGGGGATTTTCTGAAGCCGATACTTTGCAACTGATGCAGATATAGGTACTTCACAGATCTTTTACTCTATTCGCCAGTATAAGAATCGACGGCCCCTGAAATCAAATCTACTTTTACTGTACTGATCTACAGGGTTAGGTGACTAATGTAGTCTTTATTGCATACCAAGGATAACAGTTCTATAACAAAAATTACTAGTTACACTTGTTTTGTATGATTATTACCTGTAGTTTTAATTATTCTATTTGATATCTTGAGAAAAGTTGCACTTCTATATTCACTGGACTAAATAGCTTCCTATCAGTATCGTAACATGGAATAAGATGTCACTAATACTTCTTTGAAATACCCATTAAACTACGATGAATTAGGTCTTGTAGGTTTGTAGCAGTCGTCCTTGCAAACAACAACATTCATTACTTAGTAGTCTGCTTTGTATTCTCTAGTTTTTATCGCTACTGGACAATTTGTTTTATTGTCAAGATCTTATTGTGTTACTACGCAGTTGGTTTCTCTTTTCGCATTGTGGCCTATATTTACAGTGTGTTTTTGGTTGTAACAACATTTTACTAACTTTTGAGCACGTATATTAGCTCATTTAAAAAATAATACTATAAAGAGGTTATCAGGATACGTAGCAGTTGATTGTACCTGTTCACCAACAAGAAGAAGTAATTCACAATCATGTAAAGAAGCAATTCTGAGTTATGCATGTAAGAATGGTAATTCTGAGAGATTTGTGACTTTAAGAATTTCCGTGAACGTATCATGGAAGTACCTTATATTTTACTCTTTCTTTCATGTAAATTGTTGGAGGAATGTCCTCGATGACATCAAAATTTCTGTAGTCTCTACGACTATTTATTTTGGACTAGAGTTTGTTGTTGTACTTAAAAGTTAAATTTTTAAACAACATAAAAGAAGTAGCTTTTCAAACAATGTTTACTCGTATTATCAAAAATAAGGAATCCAAAATGCTAAAACGAACGTTTTCTGTATATTTCTCTGTCCTAGCTTTTGTAGATAAGTATCGGTGATTGATGCGTGCAATATTGTGTGGCCTGCATAAGTCCACAACCATTCATCTTTGATAGGTCAGCGCACAAACGACGGAGGCAATTTTGCAGGATGTTCAATATAGGGTTGGGGATCTTGTTACATATTCATAGTCGCATCAGAAAAAAGATAACCCTTTTTGTTACACATTCGTTTTTTTTTTTCATACTGCGGCTACCTAGTACCTACCTCTAGAAGCCTCTTTTCATGTACACCACTTGTTAAAGAAGACGTGCGGGAACTTCTTTTTCACTGTTTTAAGTTAGTCAGAGTATCTTATCTGTGTGCTCTGAACATTTTTTTCGGATGTCAGTTTCTTTCTTAGCTAATTTCTGGGTAATATTTTTTTTTCTGTCCGGTAGAGATCGTTATACAGCATTAGTATAAGAAGTAGCGTATGACAATAGCTAAAAAGTATGGGAGACGCTTGCTTTTAATCAATAATAAAAGAAAAAAAGGAACAATTGTGAATGAAATTTGTGTACATGGAAAATAACGGAAAGTTAATGAAAATTTTATGAGACGGTTGTCGTTTCCTTATATAAAATATTTTTTTGCTATTTTTCTTACCTAAGTATCAAGTAGAATAACATCGAGCTTTTATCTAAATATACTTTTACTCAGAATTTAAGAGAATCAGCCATTTTTGTTTTTAAGAGACGTTCAACATGGATAAGGATAATGAGATGTTTTTCATTGTTTGCCAATTTCTTTTGAAATACTTTTATTGTGTTTTAGGGGTGATAATTAGTTGCAAAGCTGTTACTTTCCAAGGCCACTTGATCAATGACCATTTCTATATTTATGGAAAAGTGAAATAAATTCCGAACATTACAATTTTGAATCACTAGCCGCTGTGCCAATGCATGAAGCCCATATACTCAGCCCTCCTAGCACAGGCAGCGCTTCAAGAAAGAGGTGAGTCGCACGAAGTGTGACATAGCAGCCAATCAGAATGCGTATTTATTATATGTCGTGACTTTCTGAACGCGCATGCTAAACCTGCAGGTGTGTGTACTCACCTACTCTGTATTGAAGCTAAGCTCACCACCTATCCCCTTGTATGACATGTCTCGACTTACCCCATTTTGACGTGAAAAGACGTGAGTGTATTGAATAATTAATTATTCAGCAAAGCAATTCTCGTCACTTATACCAGTAACACTCCATCCAACAACCCCGACTCTAAAACAGCCTGATGACGTGAATCTCCCCACAGACGTGACGTAATTATGTAACTACCATATGTATGAATAAATCATTAGGCACTTAACTGAAAGCAAAACATTACGGAAATAGCCCAACGTTATTGTTCCGAATCATTAATACATCACCGACAGAACCAAACGCTGCACACTTGCATAGAATGATTAATCATCTGTAATCCTGATCGCAGAATAGGAGCGCTGATAGCGTAGTAAGGGAATCGATTCTAGTATACTTGCAGTCAACTTATCTTTTCGATACGAGACATATATTTCTAAAGAAAAAAGAATCGATTTCAACGTTTTTTTAAGTTCCCCTCGATTTTTCTAGTCATCATTAAACCCTGACTTTCTTATCATTGTAATATCTTCTTTACAATAACAAAAATAATTATCAAAGTTCTTTTTGGAAGTCGCTTAAAAAGTATTGTTTATGTTTGTGTGTTAGTGTAGTGTTTTTAGTAATACGTAGTATAACAGACAACTGGGGAGTGGATAGTTTTCTGGGATATGTATCTGATAACTTAGGATTTGTAAATGTATGGTTCAACGGCTCGACACACGTCACATAAGAAACGTTAGCGACTCAAATCAACTTTTCTTGGTTTTACTAAATCTTTGTGTATTATTTTGTATATATTCTTCGTAATGTAGGTAAGTACATGAATTCATAAACACCCGTCCAGAAAATCCAGTGGGTGGGACGGTTTACGCACCGTTTCCTTTCCTTTCCGCTCCTGCACATAATAAGCATTAAAGATCACAGTGGCGTGCAATTGGAGAGGCCTATGTCCAGCACTGGACAAATATGGGCTGATGATGGGATGATAGTACGTTCAATTTTTCATTGGTCAAGTAAAACATGAATTTAATTTATTTCTGTATACGCTTAATACGATTAAATACTTTTGTTTGACTTTGAAAACAGTTGCATGCGTATTTCCTACATTTGAATATAATGTTATAGTATAACCGAACCATATTAACCGAAGTCCACGCGGGCGAAGCCGCGGGCGGAAAGCTAGTAAAAAATATAATAAAAAATCGCATTATTAGTAAAATTATTTTATAGTAAACGTTTATTGTGTGCAAGAATGCTAATATACAAGATAGCTATGGGATTATAGTGCGGTCACAGGATCATTTGGTTCACGTTGCGGCGGTCAGCGTAGATTAGAGCCGTGATGTGGTACCCATTAACATTGATGGCCGTTCAGTTGCATATTTTATAGAAGTAGGGACGTCACCCTAACGAATGTGACGGGAGTGTGTTTTGGTAATTTTAATCTTGGTAACTGTTCAATTCAATGTACATAGTTTATTTTCAGTAAGGTGTTACATTGTTACTTAAGAACATTGAAACAAAACTTGGAAAACGTCAATAGCTCAGTATATAAGTTCGCAGAAGTTATAACTTCTTAAGTCGGTAATTAGCTAAATGATAAGTACCGTATATGCATGCTGCGTGTAAAATTACCTCGACTAATGATATTAGAAACGTTGTTGGCACATTTCTTGCGTTGTTGTTAAACACATTTTTTGCATTGTCGCCATAGTAAAAGTTGTGCATATTGTCGAACCCAACAACGTTTCTAAGATGATATTAGAGAAAGATTTTTTTTAAATTAAAATAAATCTTACCGCCTAAAGCGGTATAATATTAATTTTGGAGTTAAGTAAAAGTTGGTGGTAGTAATCTTTAGTACTGACTCTGGCGTCCACTTCTATAGCTATATTAATTGATTTACAAGCTGTATTATTGTAAAGATTCCGAAAATTCAATCAACTCAAAATGTGTAAGGGTTACACAAATCGATACGACCAACAATCGCTTTTATAATACGAGTAAGAATAGAACTGGATGGGTGAATTTTCATTAATTTAATATTTCCTTACTTGCAGTAATATGAAACATACCCTCCCACACCAATATTTGATCTTGAAATATTTGATATTATAAAAGAAGTATTTAATATTTGATATTATAATTAATTGTAAAATTACAATTAATTATAATTGATTTTTACCCCGCTTCCCCGTGATACAGTATAACAATACGTGATAATATATAGTCTACCTTAGCATAGTGGGGTTAGAACAATGAGAAATCTGTTCGTTTAGTGTCGATACATTTGTTTTCGGCAACATTCACCAAACGCAGCTTGCAGTTCTGTACCATGATCGGTCTTACGCTATTAAAACAAATGAAACGCCACGAACGTTTAACACGTATGTTTCTTAGCGTTGTAACTACGGCGAAAATGTCGCCATAGTAAAAGTTGTTCATATTGACGAGCCCATCAACGTTTCTAAGACCATTGCTCGGGGTCTTTTTACACTCAGTATAAGCCACAGAATAATGTACTAGGAGAATTAGGTCGTGTCATTCAAGTCTTGTTTTTCTACGTTACGGCCGCTGGAACGTGAACAAACTGATGAACAATTAATTATCGTTTCTAAGAAGTAAAAATGTGTTGTAGCTCGTGATTCAAGAATCGTAATCCTCTTTTAAACAATTGTAAAGCTTGTTCGTGGAGCGTTTCCGTTTCCTTCCACGTTTTCCTTATTAAGCTTTTAGAAGCTTTAATTACGGACGACAATGAATACGTGCCGATTCTGTATTATTTTATTTCATTCGGATTTGTATCACGTAACGGTTTTCCATTAAGTGGTTTTGATAAAGAGCCCTCGGTTGAGTGGGAGTATCATAAAAAAATATCCCGATTTTTTTTCTGTAGCTTTCGCTATTTCTTACCAACTATTGACTCTTTTATTCCGATGTCGGCGACCTTAGTAAATGGAGACGAATGAATGCCTGTAACCTTTATCTGAAATAACATTTCTGTTTCTTATATTCGTGAGCGGTGAAGTTGGCTACTGCATTTGAGCTTTTTTATATCGAAGCTTTCAAAGATTTGATAAAAACTTCTTTTCAACAAGCGATATCTTTCTTTACGAAGTTGGTGCTTTCTTAGATTTCGTTCGAGTTCGAATGAATATTCGGTGTTTGCAGTAGTAGCAGATATGAAAGCAAAAAGTGGGAACCACAATTTCAATTTATCCCATCTCCTGTTTTGCTGACGACCCTTTACAAAAGTTTTTATATTTCAGAAATTTGTGACCCTCTCAATATCTGATAAGAAGAAAGCATGCATACCTTCTGAATTTGTGCAAATTACTGACAAAGTGTAATTATTTTCAAGGTGAAAGACATCTGCAACGAGCTAGAGGTGCGCGTGCTGTGCCACAAGATTCTGCAGAATGTCTCCATCTTGTTGGACGCTGACCGAGGGTCGCTGTTTCTGGTGCAGGGCGAGAAAGGCGCCACACCTTCGCCGCAAAACGGGAGGTACGGTAAACATTCTAACAGTCACTTCGTAGCTATCGTCATAGCTGCATACTTCCAAAACGATCTTGCCCAATAATCATACCCAGAGACCAACCAAGCACTATCAGATTTAATTTTTCTTTTATGCATAAATTCTTTACACTGAATTTTTACGCGAAAAGCCGTTTTAACTACCCGAAACAGAAATTGAGACTTCACTGAATGTGTCCGTGCAAAACAAAAGCAACGTTTTATCCATTTTATTCCTCAGCGAGAATTATGAAGAAAGCTTGATGCGTAATAATTTAATTACTCTTGCAGGAATGAAATTGCCACGGTTGCCTGACCCTGCCCTTGACTTTGTAATCAAACTTTTTTTTTTACTCTTTTTTTTCATAGAGCGTGTGCCAGTTGACATTGATGGAGTATCTAGTAATTTATGTGCCGGCAGCAGTTCTGTACTTTTTTTCGCAGTTGCGTAGGGTAGTTGATTAATTCAATGCGTTTATTAACTGAGTGATGTTGCAGAAATGTAC
Organism: Conopomorpha cramerella; assembly: GCA_012932125.1. NCBI lineage: Eukaryota > Metazoa > Arthropoda > Insecta > Lepidoptera > Gracillariidae > Conopomorpha > Conopomorpha cramerella. The sequence goes on along the minus strand of SJJU01002176.1, from coordinate 24,516 downwards.
ATTGAGTTTTGTATTCAGGGTTTGTTTACCCTTTTTACCCTTGATGTGTTCATTTTATGCGATGCCATTTTGGACAGACGTATTAGCATTGCTTGAAAAATACAAATTTAATGATCTGTATCGATCGATATGATCACCGAAATTATTTGTGTTCAGAAAATGTTGGATTTCGCTCTGATGCTCGGGGAACGAATGTACAGAACATCTGCGTAAAAATCGTACTGGTGGTAACAGCTTGAGTTTTCCATTTTATGTTGAAAATGAAATACAGAAATTAATTCATTCGACTTTAAATAAACACATTTACGAAGTTCATCTGTGCTTTGAATATGATTCGCGGAAAAAAAACCTTTGGTACTGAATTTTGTCATGAGATCTGATGTTGTCAGATATTCTCCTATTAGACTTGACATGGTTCTAACAGTATCGCTTCGTTCAAAGTATTTTACACAAATCTCAGGATTATTTAGGGGTTTCTGTGTAGTACCTCACAATTCCGATCCATTCTGTTCTTTTTTTAAGGAATCGCGTACTGACATTATATTAAAAGTTTAAAATGGGCATTGTCAGTTCGCGACCACGACACATGTAAACTGTGTCGAAACGTCGGACAAACAACGAAGGTAAGCTGAATGCTTATCTTTGGGTAATCTTCGCGCTATAATACCCGTTTTAAACTTTTAATATAATTCTGTTCTTGTAATTGGGAGTACCTAATCTTTACGCGGCGTATTGCGAATAAAAATAATATGCAATAATGACACACCGGAGGTTACAGACAGCAAACCATCATCTTGGCCAACATATTTTGCATTATTTTTTCCTATTTTCCAAACTACAAAAAAATATATCAGGTTAGATGAGAAATATTAAGCTACCAAAAGCATAAGTCTACAGTGCCGGTTCATGTCATAGTTGTAACTGTACATGTTAATACCCCAAAAACTGTTCTATCTTTTGAGCAGGTAATTTTCATTTTGCTAAAACGTTGCAGAACCATCTTGAAAAGCATAGTTTTCAATGAGCAAAGTACATTGTTTTTTAGTGTCCCATTGTCTTCTCCTCTCCATTTTCTTGAGTACATCGTCCCGACAGTTTTCTTACCAGCAAATACCTAAAAAGCTCCTAGCAGTTTTCTTTGGAAACATTCAACTTCAATATTAATTAACGAACGGGCAATAATAGTACAGTTTTTAATGAAATGTCTGCTTCTACGTGTAGATGTACAACACATTGTGTCGTGGAAAGTTTTCGTAATCGTTTCAGAAACTAGTCTAATCAACGTAAACATACATCCAGTTGCAGAATCTATTTTGGATTATAAATAGAACGTCGAAGAACGACATCGTTTTGAAATGACTGTATCATCATGAACCTAACCGTCATAGTATTCAAATACTATGTGCGTCAGAAGACAAATTTTAAACTTGCAGTTCAATGATTTTTCAATTCCATTCGGATCTTTTGGCAGTTCAAAGAGATATAAATCTGAGCACTAATCACCAGGCAAATAAGGACCTGGCCACCAGTGGCGTGCACTGGTGTGGCATATAGGCAAAAAGACACTGCCTACCTTAGTATATTGGTTACCCGACCTAATATTTATTGCTGGATTTTTTTTTGTTGTACTCACGACATAGGCTAACGAAGGTCCTGTGTTTTGTGGGTGAGTACGTACCTATATTTCGTAAAGACAAGTTACCCATACATAGGTGTCAATCCTTGAAGGTTACTGCCTACCTTGTCGTAAAAGCCAATGCACGCCACTGCTGCTGTATTGCCAAAAGAGATGAAAGACCCGTTGAAACACTATAGATTAAAGATGTTACTGTAAGAACTATCTGTCAACAGCACGTTTAGCTGCCGTGGATGTCGGAACCTATTTCTTAGATTTTTCGTGATAACATCATAACAAAATAAAAACATATCTTACGATACTTCACCCGATGCTCGCTGCTGATACGCTCTTCCTTTCGTTATAAAAATGACAATAAACACGAATGTCTCCAAGCGAAGTTGTTCGAAACAATGACAACAATTTTCCCAGATCCAACCTCTGAATTGTGTATGCGCTCGGCTAGCCTATCATTTTCGCCGCAGTGCATCGCTACACCAACCGCTACCGTAAATCCGGCGCGACGGACACCTAAATGTGTCCCCCGAGAAACAGTGTTCCACAACGACTTATGTACATAAACAATTCTAATATAACCTGAGCTTTCACCAAGTGCAATTTATTCAGAATTGACGCTTAAGAATATTTAAAACTGTGCAATTTCACTAGTCATCACATGTGCGGTCATTGGCTAGTAGATTACACCAAAATAAATTGAGCTAGACGACATGGCGGTTCAAGTATAGTGCAAGATCTTTTCGTAGTTTTAAATGTAGAGCTCATCGTGTCCGCGTTGACAATGCAAGTTGCGGGGCCCCAGTAATATCAATATTGGCACAAGTATCGATATTTTATAGACTAGAATCGACGTTATTGCAATACGGTTGAATGGTCATGAAGTGTGTGATGCTCTTAAATAATACCCATTCTTATTTCGGCGCAAGAACTAACTTCTTAATAGAATAAAATCTAAGTATTTCTTTATTCCTTCGCTAATTTACAAATCTAAGTACTAATTGAATGTAAAAGAACTCAAGGTTACAATAGTACTGAATATTAACGAGCTTCAATGAATGCCAGTGTTCCGAAGATCAATGTGTCTCCAATTTTATAAAAAAATGCATTTCAATCATCAAAGCATAAAGAAGTTACTGTTTGTACAGTATTTGATATCACTCTCACACCTAAACGATCTGTGTATAAAATCAAATTTCTTAATTTAAAAAATAAAAACTCGGGTAAGTGTATACCAGAATTTATCCTGGTATGTTTCTCTGCCTTAGAAATATTTTCGTCTCACCCTATTCATGTTTCTTTTTGTAAAAGAGACAAACTGTATCAAGTAACGTTTTTCTACATATACATAGAGAACGTTACATCTTACTCCTGAAAGCGTAAACAGAGTTAATTAATCTCCCCATGTAATTAATACTAAGCAACCTTTCTCGCGTCTTCTATGTTCATTATTTACGCTTGTCTACGCTTTGCGATTTCATCCGCGCTGTTTCTGTTTTTCATATAAAGTACTGCACACAGTGAGTCTGAAATAACCTTTTAAGTGTCTGTGACCCTCCAGAGTCTATTTCAGCAGATGCCAATGCCCATAGACAAAAACAAAACGATCTTTTCTTCATATAATAACTTAAAAGACTTCGTGTTTCATGTGAACTAAATAAATGTATATCTATCTATCTAAAGAAGAACGAACCTAAGAAGTTGAAGTCGGTTAAAAAAGGAGGTTCTCAATTCGTATTTTTTATGTTTGTTACCTCAAAACATGTTGTTTTCAGGTAAATTGTTGTACATTGACTGGGTGAACCGATTTGTATGATATTTTTATTTGAAAACTGGTGCCTCCCCTTTAGTCCCATTTTTTTTAATCACATTTAATTTTGGTTTAGTTCCGACAAAGGCATACATCACAAAACCACAAATCTGTAAAATGTTTACTGGTTGAATTCGAACTTGCTTCTTTTTCAAGTTATTTTGAGTAGTCCTTCACTTGAAGGTCGACGCGAAGATGTATTTAAAAAACGGGAACCCAAGTAAGATATAATTAGGCGTCACTTTAATAACTTTTACACAATCGTTCATTAGCGCGGAAATGAGTAGAAAAAATGTCTGGAGAAGCGATCGCTCGTGAAAAATAAACTTCCAAGAGATGGCGCTTTTCATTCGTCATTTTGTTAAAAGAGCGCGACCTGACAGTGGCTGTGAAAGATGACCCGAACATTAGCAGGGTTTTCTAGCTTTTTTATACTTTTTGTTGGTACGTAGATAAGTACCGCCCAGGTCTACTCCGATCTTAATCGGAACCTAATCACCAATCAACAACCAATCGAGTTTAGATTTTAAAAATATTTTTATGTTATAAACAGATTAATTATGCAGTTATATTTATGCAGGTGTGTGAACCCTATAACGGCGATGGGCTCACCCTCTGTCACGATGGGTTAAATACGCTTGGTGAACCGTGGGTATTTGCTTTAGCAAGTGCCTCTGCCTACCCCTCTTTGGGATTTAAGGCGTGAAGTGTATTTTTTTTATATATTTATGCAGTACCTACAGCACCTACTACGTATTTTTTGTGTTCTTACAGTTACATAGAAGGAACATTTAGTTTTGTGTTTGTCTAAATGTCTAAATCAACTAACAAAAAAAGTTGTCAAACTTTTTTTCCTCGAGATCCAATTCGACTCTGGTGTAAGTAAGTCCTATGTCGCCGTATATAGTATACCTACTCTACTATATATTAGAAGCTGCAAATTACTTGCGTCGTGTAAAAAATAGTGGTATTCTTTAGAAAGGAAGTCATAAAGAATAATAAATTGCTTTAAATTATTGCTGTTAACTGTGGAACAAAATGGTGATTTTACCTAGGTAGGTTCAGTTCATGGGTTAGTTGTCTATCTGGAATTATTTATTAATTAACTGCTGTTAAATGCAAATGATGATTATGAAATGGAAATTATTTCCATGAAAATAGAGGCGTAGAAAATCTTATGAACAGTCAGAAGATAACATTCTACAATTCCTTGTAAATTGAAATTCTATGATAAGAAGAAAACGGATGTGGAGGAAAACTATATTTTTTGTAACAGGAATCTGTCGTATATTTCTTCTACCATTTCATATTTTCTCAGAGTCACTTATTAAGTAAGGTTCGGTTCTTAATAGTGTTTTGACATCACTTTTCCAGCCGCGGTCGCAATATTGGAAGAACTATCTACCGTTCCCCACTTATGCTCCACTTGTTCCTCGTGCAAAAATAGTTCCAAGCACCACTCTAGAACGGAATCCCTTTATTTGACATCAGTCGCAACTTACTAGGTATTGTTTGAACATCCAACGCGATGTTTCTGTCACGAAGTTACAAGCAAAAGACGTGTCTGCTGAATTTGGTGGCGTATGGTGACGTGAATTGCCTGTTTCGGGAACTTGGAGAATAATGCCATTGTGATGTGAGCTACGTTTCCATACAAGGTATACAGCTCGCTGGGTCGGGCGAACATTTAAGCTGTCTAGTCCTAGGAGACAGTGAGTTCACCCTCCAAGGTCAAGTTGGCGGAGTAGGGACTAAATAAAGCTATGACATGTGTACTTATCAGTCAGTGGGTGCTGCTTCATCGCATTTGGTGAAAAAGTGCTGACGTGACGTCACCGGCCATAAAATGAAGGAGGAATAGAATTGTTTTCTCTTTCACGAATGTCGTTATACAGTAATTTGTGGACAGTACGGTGCTTAAATATTATTTTGAATACTACCGAATCGCATCGGGATTTCATGGGCGGTTTTTAAGTTTTTTATACATTTGATTACCCTATTAAAGTTTCAGTATGGATCCGTATTTTTTTTAATACACATATCAAAAGTGTCTAGGGATCAAGAACACTTTTAGCTCTTAAAAATCTAATTTATTTAAATCAAATCTAATCTTCTGCATTGGTCTCCTACCTAATTCTCCATGCCTGTATTAATGACTTATCACCACATTTTGAATAAATTATGTGAATGAATTCACTTTTTGTAAAATATATTCTTGATTGCAATCTTCTAAAATGTATTTGATCCCTAGACACTTTTGATGTGTGTAAATATAGCCTATGCCACTCGAGATAGTTAATTATTTTTCACCCAGCGGTATAATATTTTTTCAATCAAGTCTCATCATCATCATTAAGCACATGACGTCCACTGCTGGACGACGGCCTCTCCCAATGATATCCATGATCAATTGGGGGGACGGAGGGGAAATGCCATAATCATCACGCTTGGTAGGCGGGTTGGCGATCGCAGTGATGTAGTTAGTGGTTTAACTCACAGAGAGCGCTGCTGCCCGTCTCCTCTGGTGAGTTCCCACAGGCTGGGGTGTTGACACATGTATTCATTTCACCGTCTCCAAACGGCTGAATTAAATCTATCCACTATTATATTATTAGGTATAGATGGCAACTGCAAGACGATCTATTTAACGGCGATGGGCTTATCCCAATCACGTCGGGTTAAAGACGCTTGATGAAACGTGGGCATTTGCTTAGTAAGTGCCTCTGCCTACCCCGCTTTGAGAGTAAAAGGCGTGAAGTGTATTTTAAACCTAACGTCATATTTACTTGGAAGAAACATTGTAACACCTATTATATAGCACGTACACTGCGTGAATGTCTTCGGGTACATCTATTTGCCCCGCAGCGTCGACTTTGAGTGATAGCAGTGTGTAATATTACCCAACCGAATGCTTACCTACATCTGTACCCCCATGAATTTATATAGCGAGTCTTGACAGTCGACATGTGATAAATGAAGGGTCGAGTCCTGAAGCTCAACAAGTACAATTTTATCCTTTTTTATTATATCTTACTAGCAAGTCTCTGACTACCTTCTACATATTTGTCTTGTGTTATGCATTGATGTGATAGGACGGAGAGGTACTTAGAGAGACACTTTTTATAGATAAAGTCGAATAGAGTAACATGTTATTTTTTGTATCCAGCAGTGTCAAATAGCAGGTAATGTCAATTTAAAATAATCCAAAGCAAATAGTTTCACTCGTAACGTGAAGTGAATGGTCTCTGACAGTTATTCGTTATTATACAGGTTGATCCAGAAATTTTAATATGCACTGAAGTAAAAGCTCTTGGGTCTATTTTAGTAGGTGTCGAACGAATCGGTTGATCGTCTTTGTTGGCACATTGATACCTGGTGATAAGCACTCTGTAAGATCTACAGAAACAGTAAACGGATTTTTATTATTATATCCATATGTCATTCATTCCAAAATATTTTTTAAAGCTCATTCAAGATTTGGACATATCGACTACGATGAGGAATTCTCTGGTAAAAAATAAATACGTTTCAATTGAGTTCCCTTTCAGGAAACCTCACTGAATATTATATATGAGAAATCTTACTTTATAGAATAGACTTCATGCCTTTTATTCCCAAAGTAGACAGAGGCACTTGTTAAAGCAAATGTCCACGGTTCACCAAGCGTATTTAACCCAACGGGACAGGGGGTGAGCCCATCGCCGTTATAGGGTTCACACACCTTGTGGTGTCCGGATTTCATCACGATGTTGTCCTTCATCGTACGATCGTTGCGTTGCGTACATAGGCTCTGAAAAAGAGCCTCATTGGTTCACGCCGGGCTCGAGGCCGCGACCTCCCGGCTACAAGTCAATTATACGGCCAACTGGACCACATATAATTTTTAAATACCTACTCAACAAACGTTCAGTTATCAGAAAATAAACTCAAACATTCCGCAAACTTTGCATCAAAATTACATTGCTAGGTCCAGTGAAGTTTCATGTCTGAACTCCCTGTTTAGGTTCAAAAGTTTTAGATTTAATGGGCAAATTATCTGTTTCCAAAGAAACACAGAATTTCACGAGTATCTATAAGACTGGGGTGTGTATATTTTAACAAGTAATTAGCTATCTCGCTGCTGCTATAATCGTTTATTTTATCAATATTTTAAACTTTTCACTGATTAATGACGAGAGTGAATTTTTATTAAGATATTGTGTCACAGTTTTTTTAGGGCAGTCTCTCTTCAATCTTCTCATGCATTTTTGTCGTTGATAGATGACGTTATTTTTTCCGAAGATTCCTTGATGTCAGACACAGTATGATCAAACAGTTTGACTTTTTATGATTAGTCTAATTAGTGCTGACGGGCTTTTTTAGTTCTGCTGTTTTAGTTGTTGGTTTATTTACAGACGGCCACCTCACTCAGACTAGAATACGTACTCTTTAGTATTGTTTCGAAAGATTGACATACCTACCTTTAATTAATGTTAATAAAACGTCCCAGCACCTCAGGAAATCATTGTTTCGGAGGTGAGGAACAAATTCGCGGTCGTTGCCCTCGATGTAAATCTGCGAGTTGGACTTAAAGCTGATCATATGTAAAGTATCCAGTTTTTTTCTAGTTGTCTCGTTGTTTTATCTAGTTCACTCGGATATTACGTAGCACAATTTTCACTAGGATATTTAGATGTTTAACGAAGCATTACGCGGGAACATCAATGCGACTTTCTCACTTTCACTAAATCATCTTTCATTGCCAGCACATTGTAACAATAACGGCACCACAATAAGCGTACAGGTTGAAAAATGTATGAAAATTAGGAATATAAGAATTTTCTTACCGCGCAAAACTCTTACCGCAAGGTCCCATCATTACAAATAGTAAAACATGGCCAGGTCTCACCCAGATCACCGAATTAGTGTGAGACACTACTTTTGTCAAAGAAAGAGACGGTTCAGTCATTTTGTGACTGTGAAATTAGGGTCGTTTCAGAGGAACACACACTGCATTGATACATTTTCCTGAATACCTGCAATGTCAATAGTAAGTGAAAAAACAAGCATGGGAATGTTTAAGTACTTTCACCGTTTCATTAAAAATAGGGCTGCCGACTTCTCTCTGTTTTTTTCAGTTTCAATAATTATCTTTTATCACCTAGCCCAAACGTTATTTGAAGAGAAGTCGAGAAAAAGTACAGATGGAAATGGTTCTGACGTGTTATGGACATTGTTTCCTCATCATATTAACTTGTCACATAAACATTATTAATTACGAAACAATACAACATATTTGTATCTATATTTTGTGGAAAATAGATAGCGCGCCTTTTTTCTGTTCTCAATTGAATTCTTTACAGTGCTTTCATCGGATTAGAAAATTCCAGTTGTGCTAGACAGTTGGAATTCGATTATGGTGGCAAGCTTCTTGTCTTGTTACGCTGACGTCGACTGCCATTCTTTCTTTTTTTTTCCATTTGGGCAATAAATATTCTAGGTGAATGTGTACAGCTTTCGTGAGATGTCATCGCAAAATGTCTCGCCTCGAACAAAATTTCAAATCGAAAATTTAGTTCCAATATTTTCTCCTCGCGAATCAGATAAAAGCTAACCCTATCAAATCAAACTTTCATTCTCCTGGCAATTCGAATTTCGAGTGGCAATTTCTTTAACACTGTCGAAAACAGATAAGTGCACGCGATAAATAAAATGAAATATAAAGTGTGGAACATGTGATGTTGCTGCGGGTTTTATTTCTTTCCAAACAGCTATTTATGCAAAGTATCGTAAGGAAGATGAATGGTATAACTTTGTGCACGGGCGCTCCTCTTTTTGAATAACAAAATATTTTTACGTGAAACGGAAAACGTTTTTGGGAGTCACGAAAACGCAACAGCACTGGAATATATTACTGCGTAAACATTTATGCAGCCCTCTTACGGTGAAGGAAAATATCAGGGTACCTGCTTACGAATTGTTGTCAAGGTTGCCATCACGTGGAGTCTCACATAGTGAAAATTTCCATAATGTTCATGTAAACTGCCCCTGTATTTCTCAGAATGGCGTAGCACGTGACTGACAAAATTAGCATAAATCTTGCGCTGACGTTTCCACTTGATTTCATTATAATGATTTCTGTGATCCATCAATAATGGATTCAAAATTCTCATTCTCAGATAATGAAATTATAAAAAATAAAATAAATACACTTCACGTCTTTTAATCCCAAAGCGGGGTAGGCAGAGGCACTTGCTTAATAAGCAAATGCCTACGATTCACCAAGCGTATTTAACCCAACGTGACAGGGGGTGAACCCATCGCCGTTATAGGGTTCACACACCTTGCGGGTTTAATCACGATGTTGTCCTTCACCGTACGAACGTTGCGTTGCGTACATGGGCTCTGAAAAAGAGTCCCATTGGTACACGTCCAGTAGCCGGACTCGAACCCGCGACCTCTCGGTTACAAGTCAAGTATCCGACCAACTCGACTACAGACGCTCTAAAATGAAATTATTGGGAATCTTTCGTATTCCAACAGATGTCTGGTGTCGACGCTGTTCGACGTGTGCTCGAAGTCAACGCCTGAGCAGATGGAGCACCTGGACGAGATCCGGATACCTTGGGGCAGCGGGATCGTAGGTTATGTCGCGGAGAGCGGGGAGCCTGTCAACATACCTGACGCTTATAAGGTCTGTACCAATTATGTACTCGTAGTCTGATAGAATGTAGCAAAAAAAAAAATTAAAACTTACAACTTCCAAAATATTTCGAGTTATGAATTTGAAAGTAGGATTTTTTGTCCCTTAGTTGACAACATTTAAAGACGCGATGATAAGGGTGATATTTATGTTTAAAGCAAATGTTGACTTTGTTTTGATAGAATCCTGCTTCGAACTGTCACTTATGTTTGACAGTCCCTTTGTACATAAATTATTTATAAGTAAATACATTAAAAGTGTTCACAGAAATGTCAATCCTAAGCAGGATTTTAACAAAACATACTCGTATTATCAAAGTGCTTTTAGTCTCCGTCACTGTAAAGCTTTATCGGCATCGAACAGGCAAACTCATGGTCTTTTAAATGCTTAACTGCTCAATGAATACAATTCCATTAATATGTGCATACGTAATTGTACGAGTCTCACTAATTAATTTATCACGTACATGTTTCGAAACTGTCGTCTTCGAAAAAATCCTCTCGACACGAAACTAAATTAACTACCACAATTCTGGCTTTAAACAATGAGCAACAGAAGTGTGTGGAATGAAAGTAAATCCCCTAATTGAACAAGAGAAGTGCATCTCATGAATATTAATGCAGCTTTTCTCGTAGCACCGACACTCCAAAATTATGATGAAATAACTCCACTTTAATCCACCTTTGTTAAATGTAAAGCTTATTTTTAAAAATGTTTCGTGAAGTTTGGAAAATGCTTTCTGTGCTGCAGAAGCGCTATTTTGTGAAATTATTTCAGCTATTTCATTTTATACTCGACTCATAACCCATTAATAGGTAAGCACAGTTTGTTACATTTAGCATCAGGATTCCACCATTGAGTGATAAGTGACACAGTGATATGAGGTGATCTAATTTGCGTGCAGATTACTTCAACCGATATGTTAAGTGTGAGATGCTTAAATCAATTCAATTTTGGTATTCACTCGAATTGGATCATGCGACCTCTTACTTTGTTTTTGAAATGGCGGCGTTGTAATTGTAAAACGTTAAAAGGATCGGACTTGTAATCGATAACTGTTTGTTCACTTATGCGTAAACGTGAATTACGTTAGGTATGTTGTATACTGGTGTGTATAACGTGGATAAGAAATTTATGGTTGGATCGAATTGTTTTCACAAAGTCAAAAAAATATTTTCATAAAATCTATCTTCCAAGATTCCTAGAAATAGTCTTAGTTCTGTTCTAGTCTTGATGTCTCTTAGTTGACTTTTATTCTGCCAATTAGGACTAAGATGGACAAAATTAAAAGTGAATAAGTACCACTTTCTCCGATAATGCATTTTGTATCCTGTATAACCCTGGTTGACTAAGTTGTGTGGTCTTTTTACGTCGTAGACCAGCAGAGAACGAATTCTTTTTGAAAATAATACTGTAACCTGTTACTACCCGCTCAGATTCGTTATTCTGTGGGTAGCTTTGTCCCTGTTCCGATCGTGTGCGTTACCATGGTAACTACACGGGATCGAGCTCCTTGACCTTGGTATTGCCCTCAGTTCTAATTATGTTATGTCCTATCTGGTACTCGCAAAATCTTAGAAGTAAAATTGTGTTTGGGAGGGACGTGATTTTTTATAATTCTACTACGGCGAATCATAGAGGCTTTTTCCATGTTGTTTTCCCCCTTGGTCTGGGACAAGGTTCTGAATACTCAATACTTCGTGGTTCTTTCAACTATGACGTTAAAGGGTAGGTACTAAACATTGCTAGACAGCGTCTGTGGTCCAGTTGGTCCGATACTTGATTTGTAACCGGGAGGTCGTGGCTTCGAGTCCGCCTACTGGACGTGTACCAATGGGATTCTTTTTCAGAACCATTGTGCGCAACGCAACGCTCGTACGGTAAAGGACATCGTGATGAAACCCGCACACCACAAGGTGTGTGAACCCTATAAAGGCGATGGGCTCATTCCCTGTCACGTTGGGTTAAATATGCTTGGTGAACCGTTCTCTCACGGTTCTCTCTTTTAAAGACTCTGCCTACCCCGCTTTGGGATTAAAAGGCGTGAAGTGTATTTTATTTTTTGACTAAAGATTATTCGAGAGATAGACTAGCTAATTATTACCTTAATATTTATTTATGTAAGCCTTAAATGTCAAGTATTTTATAGCTACGTTAGGCGACCATTTCAATAGGGATCATGGGCATACGTTCCAGTATGTTTATTAGGTGCCAGCGTTGTACGTACATGATGTAGAAACATATCTATAAATACACCAAATTTTTCAAGTACGTCCGTTTTAAATACGTCTTTTGTTTACACCAATATTTTCTATTTGGCGAAAAGTATTTTTTACGATTAAAATCTACGGCTATACAATTCATCCATAGCTTGTTTGTTTTCCCTATTAAGTTCTAGAGCTGTTGTCGTAGGAATCCCGCCGCACTGGTTTAATTACATTGCACTCAAGGTGAGAAATAAAAACAAAAACTCGTACTAAGGAAACACGAGCGCAACTCAATGGAAATGGAAAAAAAGGTGTTGACGATTCAATTGTTTAAATGGTTTTTTTTTTTCGTTTCTATCGATCGACGACTTGGAAGCGACGCCCTCGGTGTTCGCCGCAGTCCTGTAGTGCAGTTTTTGTCACCCCCTTCAGCGAGTTGGTCGGAGCGCATATCGCTCTCTCTATCATTTCTCATCACTGAGAGGGGGAGAGCTAGATGGTACGCCGGTACAGAAAGATGGGAATTGCACAACTGTTTTTAATATTCATGCCGTGGAGTCACTTAATTAGTCCAATGTTCAGTTGGTTGGTCGCGCTTCGAATAGTTGATTGGTTAATGGTTTTATTTGATATGAAAATGGTTTGCACTGTTGCTGGTATATTTTCGGACGGAGTTGTTCGCAATCAAGTCGTTGTAAAAGGTTTCTCTGATTACTAATGTGTATATTATACTTCGTAGTCGTACAACATTTCTGCACTATCTAACATAGGTCAATCGATGGATCATTTAGCTTTTACATTAATATTGAAATTTTACGTCATACTCTATACTGAACGCCATTTACCATCTGTCACAACTGGGTATAAAAAAATCTGGTCATGGAAAGCCCAAGCTCTTAAGTCTTTTACTGAGCGCTGTCAGTGAGCAGCGACATATTGAATTACAAAGATTTCCGTGAGATGGCACTAACAAAGTGATAAAAAAGTACTGACAATATTGACTGACGGAACTGTAGATTGCGTTTGATCTGAAGGCCTTAAAGACGAGTAGAAAATGAAAGTTAGATTGAGTAGGTTACTGATTAATTCGCTACATTAAAGTATTATCAGTCTTCTTTGACATATTACTTTGCTCAGTGCCATCTATTGTCGTTTTCATAAAACTTGGATTACTTTCATATTGTATAGTGTAACAATGGCCTTCTTTACTGGTATCACAATGATGTCGGTGGTCTGTTCTATTTGTTCTGTTCCACCATCACATGTGCTCAACATTTTTATGGTAATCCTCACCGTAGAAACGTCAATGAGAGATCAATGTCACAGGTTTGGGCCTTGTGATACTACCCTCATATCATTATGATGACGGCGTTCGTTGGTTGCTACCCTCAGAAACTTTAGTCCGTCGTCGCGTGGGCGTGTAATTATGTTGCGAAACTGGCTCTAGTGACGTCACTCGTTGTCGTCATGCCCCGAGCTGCCACCGCCATCGTAACGTAGTCGAACATCACAATTTATAGTTCTAAAAATATCCCCCGAGTCTTTTGAAACGTTCACGCTTGTGGTAGGTACTTTTTTTGGCAGCCAGTTTACAGTTTACGTCACTTCAAGGTAGCTACTTCAGGCCTTACTAGCTATTCTAAGATATAGTCAAGCTCAACCTGTCAAATGTTAATGAAATACGGAATTACCAATTGGAGTTGACAGTAGACCTTTATTGGTTTGTCGTTACTGCATTATAAAAATATAGAGTCACGTCTTAGTGGAGTAGGAGAAGCAATGTAGCTGGCATTATTAATTTACGTAAAATTTGAGACACGTCGTTTGCTCAGTGTCAAGATGTTGAATTTAAAAGCAGCCCTAATAATAACTGTCAAATACTTGAAAAACCGTGACGCTGTCGAGATGAATTGTAAAGTAACCTACATCTAGAATGGGCCTTGAAACAGATAATTTCTACGTGGTCTGTGAAAAAAATCCCGAAACAAAAATATCTTTTGCACGTGGCACATTTCTTTTTTGCGAAAAATCTTCTTATTCAATTTTAATGGTGCTCTTTAAAGGAAAGTATTTTGAATATTTTCCTCGTGAGGCGTCCGCACGCATACGAGCGCCTTAATCTGTCCGAAAAAGAGCCGGAGATATGAAAATTGACGATGTTTTATATCGCGCCATTGAAATATTACTGATATCGGTGGAGCTTCGCTTCATTTCTCCACAGTTTCAAGAGATTTATTGAGGAAAAATGCTGAGTGTTTCGAATTTTCACGTAGAATAAAGCAGTCGCTCGATTGCCCGCATACTTTACATGAACTCGGCTTTAAAAGGCTGCGTTGGATGGAAGAATCGCTTACAGTTATGTCCTGTAGTCTGGGATATAAAAATAATGGCAAGGAAAAATAATAATCAGTATGTGATGATGACAAACCGGATAAATCGGGAGCAACTTTAAACATTGTATTAGCTATCTAGCCGCCCGGATAGTAAATTGAACTCGGTTCTTTATTCTTTAAAATTATTTCACTAAGTACGGTGGCGTGAATACCTCTAATCGAATTCAGAGTGATCTAAGAATTATTGGCCAAGAGATCCAGATGTAGCTTACTTTCTAAATGTTATTTTAACTCAAAATTAGGGTTTTTTTACCGTTTGATTACTATTGGTACCTGTTTTTTTTATTAGGTTCAGTGTTACAATAACTGCTCGTTAAATAAAAAATAACTACATATTTTGCCGTCGGTCCTATACCTATCCTATTCTATAGAATCTGGTAACAATTCGGTTTTCGAGAAAAATTGCGCAGTGCGAACCATTAGTCTTCACTTTTGTTTTGTGTAGAGATGATTTTTCCTTTTACGTGTAACCTTCTTAGCTGTGAATAGCAAATTGTATTTCATCCGCACACGTAAAATTATAAAATTGTCCCGGGAATTACTAACCTTCATAAGTGTTTCCACGAAAACGAACTCCTCATACAAAATTCAACGTACATCTCACGATCTGTTGCTGCTTTATAATAACAACGTTGCTCATGATATCCCGATTCATGACGCGTATTCTCTCGGTAAGCTTCACAACGAGGAACGTATATGAACTGAAAGTACATTGTCAACATGATCCTCGACTGCTGAAGAACTTGCACACAACGCCAGCTCAAACATAAATTGTTTAAAGCATCTTGTCTCATAAACACGTGTTCTGGAATGGAATGCGTCCGCGATCCACTGCTGAGCACGTGACGCGTGCAAAAGCGTATAATAATCATCCAGATTATAATTTCCCTACTACACAACTATATTTCATAGTTGTTTCTGTGATTTTTGCTGTTGAAAGTTTATGAATGGAAGAAGTTAGTTTTAACAAGACCATCACCATCCAAGCACTACGTGCCTGTCGGTGTACGGGCCATTCTTTCATGCGCGTCTACTTGTTTTTTACTTGTCTTCAATGCATACGTTTTCTTGACTCCGTATAAATAATCTTTGTTAATCCCTGTTTTGTTGCCAACTCTCCCCCTTCTAGTGCATTGACGATCCCATTACCGAGACTTCGCGTCGGATCCTAGTCGCGTCTTGAGTCGTTAACAGGCTTCATGTCTTCAAGAAGTTAGTTAATCGTGCATCACATACTGATTTTATTATGATATTTTAAAGACCAGGACAGATAGGCGCCTACGAATAGAAAGCAGGTATCTCGCGCCGATCGGTAAATCAATAGAAATTCTGTTAATGCTTTCGGACAAAATTTCAATACAAAATGTTGATCTTGAGCATTTAATTTGTATTCGCCCTAACAACTAAAATAACTAACTCTCAAAAAGATGAAAGAAAAATAATTTAATTTAAAACTTTTAGCCCCAAAGTGGGCTAAGCATAGAAATAATATTTAATTAAGAAAATACACGCTGTACTGAATATTAGTTTTAGAAAAATATGTTCCAAAGTATTGAAAATTATTATTAAGTTATTTAAGATCTTTTCCTTTCCTTATAGTATGTTTAGGGCCAAAGGCCCCGCCGTGACACTTATCTGACGGCAGTTATAGTCTTCAGATAATAGAATGGCCTTTCCTAAATCCTTCACCCCACATTTGAATATTCTAAAATTGACAATGGAGTAAGTACTTCAGTGTGGCCATAAATTTTATGGGCTCTAAATCCCCAATCTCTATAATGTCAACGACGCAACAAATATCGTGTTTATTGTCAAAAAAATGGTCATTGTAATACTTTAAGTCGTAATATTTACTGCAAGTCGTAACGTTTTACGATTTCACCTATAAAAGGACGAAGATTCTACGCGATATCTTTTTTTTTAATTTCCTCGAAAGTAGTTTTGTACTTATATTTTGATGGCGTAGATTTTGATTTCCTAATAAGTAGTATTGACGGCTGAACATGTATCAGTTACTGACACGTATCGATGGCTTTCAGCCAAAAAGATGTATGCGACATTTGTGTCCAAAATGAGTTGAGTATGCAGTTTCAATAAATAGCCTTTTTTTCTGCGTCGATTATACCATTTTTTATGGCTGAAGAGCCCTGACACTTGATGATGTTTTCACACAATGAAGTATATTGACATACATTTCAGCAAAAAAATCGCAGTTTTTGTGGGACTGATATTTATTTTCAAATTGTAGTTTAGTTCATTTTTAAGATGTACCTATTGAAAAAGATGCGCTAATGCAGAAATGTAATAAACTGTCAGGGCTCTTCAGCCGTGACAAAGGGTATTGTCTAGGTTACATAGCTGCATGACGTACTTTGATGTCGTTTACGCGGTAGAGATCTGTTTTTCGCCCAAAACATTGCTTTTTTTAAACTTCAAACCGCTCTCCTGTAAAATTCGCTTACGACAAGTTGGCCGGAAGCTATCGATATGTTTGTAGCAGATTGTGACCCGTAAACCCCCTTCAATCATAGATCTATGCTAACGTTTGTCTCGATCTAATCGGGTTTGTGTAAAAGAGACAAATCATGGACAACTTTAGAATACAAAGTTTGGAAGGAACCCACGTATGTACGTATAATATGTTCTGTGGAAATAAATCCCATCAACCAGATAAAAATATGTTGGGAACGTTGATCACCGATCCAAATACCATGGGTTTATTGAAATTAGCCTATATGCGTATATTTCGGACGAAGACGCGCGTGGTCATGAATATTCGAAATACTAATCGGTACCAGGAAGCATGGCCGTCTATATTCTGTGCCAATATACCTACATATCATATATCCGTAGCTCGTTCTGTTTAAAGCTAGCCAGCCAAGATCAGTCGAAGATACTTCATCGACAAGATATTTCATATCGACCATTATCAATTATGACATTTTTTAACTAATTTTCCTCAATGACGCTAGAGGTCACTACTAGTTTCTGTGTTGATTGTCAATCAGATGTTTACAGCTTAATTTGACTTTTCTTTCAATATTGATTGAAGTTGTTGCAAAAAGTTTCGGTCAAAGAGAGTTTTATTGATAATCGACATAGAACACCGTAGCGTCATCTTTTGAGAAAATAGCAAACTGCATTAAAAAAAAACATGCCTCATTGTATGGCACTTTTGCATCATAATGCGACTATTCGATCGATAATTTAATTTCGAATGCATTTTCATTTTGAATGCAGCTTTATTCATTTGCAATCTCTCACGGCGCTCGTACAAAAATCCATATTTATGACATTTGTATAAATCCCGGCGATTATATCTTTCTTTAAAATTAACGTTGTGGAAGTTTTGGAAATGCATTTTAATCTCGTATTACACACTGCACTTCATGCCTTTTAATCCCAAAGCGGTGTACGCAGAGACACTTGCTAAGCAAATGCCCACGGTTCACCAAATATCATGTACAGGTTTTGTAATATTACAATGGTCAATATCTCGGTACTATTCATAATCTCTAGGATCTAAATGCATTATGGTCATTTTCGTACTTTTGCATTGGTTACCCAGATGGGAGTAGAATAAAGTAATAGATTTCTATGGCCCGTATTTTGAAATGTGAACCAAGACCACACAGTACTAAGTACTCGTAAGTTATGGTTGGTTAGTTTTACGCTTTGTTTGACTCTAATGACAAGTGTCAAAAAGAGACAAAACGCGCCCAAAGCATATAATTTTCTTGTAGAATATGAGTCTATGAGGTTTAGAGCACATTTTACTTTACTTCACTAGGTTGTACGTAAGTACTTAAATCAGCCAAATATACATTTATAACTAGGTGAGTTAACGTAATCAATTCAGATTACAAATTGTCCCGTGGGTTTGAAAATATTTCACGTGCCTTCATTAATTTATTTTTAATCAGAATTGACAGCGCCCTCGAATTGGCTTTAAGCGATTAGTATTGATTGATTCATACCTCAGGATTTGGATATTGACGCGATGACATCTCCATTGCGCGCGTTATCTGTTTTTTTTTAATGGAATTCGTTCGAATTTTAATTATTTTTCAGCGTTCGAATGGCGGGAGGCTCGTCAGTCCGTCCGTCAGTTTGGATGTTCCGTCGGATTTCGGTAAACAATCCGTGCTCGTACGATCAATGTTTGCGTTACGTTAAAAATACACAAAGAGTTAAACAAATATTGATTCTTACATTTTTCGCGTAATAGTTACTTCATGTTGTATCAGTTTATACGATTTTATTATTTCGATGACATGTCATGACTTGCATATTTTTTTAATTGACCATAATTGTTAACTATGATATGAGGAAAATTATTGAGTGACAATATTATTAGCCAAGTACCAATTAACCCTACCGGGGACACATCCCGTCTGTCGACGTGATAGCAATAAGGGCTTATGATTCCCGAGCTTTCCAATAATTTGTCCACATGGTTACTGTACTACTCCGAAAGTGTTAATATATTAATCCGCGTGGTAACGGCGATAAGAATACATGTGTCACCACCCCAGCCCAACTTTTTCTAAGAGGCGACCGAGAGAACACTCCAGAACGCGGGCAGCAACGCTCTCTGCAAGTTAAACCACCACACCACTGCGATCGCCAACCCGCCTGCCAAGCGCGGCGATTATTGGCATTTCCCCCTAAATTATTATGGAAACTATTGGGGAAGGCCCTCGTCGTGGCTGATGATGATGATGATTTTCACCAATAATTTTGACTATATGGGTACTTTAGTTCCGGGACACATCCCGCCCGTGGATTTAGTATTCTTTTTAGTATATTTTATTATTTAGAGACTTTAGCCACAGGGCGACTACGTCAACCCCATTGGATGTAATAATCATAACTTTTTTCTTGTCTTAATCCGAGTGTTCATGAAAGTCTTCATCATCATCATCATCAGCCCATACTTGTCCACTGCTGGACATAGGCCTCTCCAATTGCACGCCACTGTAATCTGTTTTCGGCTTCTCGCATCCAGCTTCTGTCAGCCATCTTGCGTATGTCATCAGTCCACCTTGCCTGAGGGCGTCCTACACTCCGTTTGCCGAGACGCGGTCTCCACTCGAAAACTCGTTTTCCCCAACCGTCATCGGTTCTACGGCTAATATGAAAGTGTTCACATTATGGGAAACATTTATCAGGAAGTCACATTATTATTCGTATACGGGACAACACAGGCACTGTCACAGAATCATAAAAACAATATAACGTAAATTCCTCAAGTCGAAGCAGGCACGTGTAACTTCATCTATGTAATGAATCTAATTTATAAGGAACATGATACCTATTTCAGAAGACCGTTTATTTTGACTTAAGTAGGCATGTTTGGTTTGACGACGGTCCGCCTTCAGTCTTTTGTGCTTGATTTCTTATACTAAACGTTACATTTTCATCACAACGCTGTATATGTCTATATTTTCCTTATAAACACTTGACGAAACTGTGCTAATAAGAATAAAATGTTCACACAATTATGAAGATAAGTGATTGTAGGTTTTTTAAACAATATTTTATCAAACAAAACATACAGAACGAAAAACCAAAGAGAAAATATTTACTTAAGTTATGTAGGTTTTAAATATCTTGAATAATAGTGGGTGTGTCTCAATATTTTATTAATAATAATATTATTTTTCTGTTTATAAAAATTAAAATAAATTCATGCCAGCCACACTGTTTAATCCTAAAGATGTGTCTTTTTATATTTTTTATGGGCCGGGTGAGTAGTGGTCGTTCCAGAAGGACATACATTGACCAGATTGGTGATGTTCTGGTGGAAGGTGACGTGAAAAGTCCTCGAAACCGGAGGTCATGTATGAAAAGATGTATGAATGGAGATGAAGCGAAAGAAATATGTCAGGACCGTGACAGATGGAGATCTGTAGTCTCTGCCTACCCCTCTGGGAGACGGGCGTGAAGTGTATGTAAGTAAGAAAAGACACATGTTAAGCAAATAGTCAAGTGTGCTTTCTTCATTGCAGATCACATCACTGCTTTAACACCAGCCAGGATTGTGATACTTTCCTGTTTGCATTTGAAAAAAAAACATGAAATACAAACGATTCTTGTTCCAGGTTATTTCCAACACACTGATCGTGTGTGGTTTCCGTTGTCAAGTTTTCCCATCGTCGCTCCATCAGATACCACATTTTTGTATTATCATAACAATGATACAGGAAACAGACTCTTGACGTAGGCACAACATGTAGAGAGATACGTATTCAATAACATTACGAGTGTGCGTTTGTAATTTCAACTTCACATAATATGACAACTGTGCAAAAACCTTTTATGTTGATGGTAACGAGTTGGCAAATATTTTTTTAAGAATTTAATATTGTCAAGTTTCGAAGCATCGATCGGTTCGTAGCGTATTCGTATTTTTAGTCACGGGATGAATACTTTGAGTAATTTGAATGACGCCGTTTTTGAAAATTAAAATAAAATAAATACACTTCACGCCTTTTAATCCCAAAGCGGGGTAGGCAGAGGCCCTTGCTTAGTAAGCAAATGGCCACGGTTCACCAAGCGTATTTAACCCAATGTGACAGGGGGTGAGTCCATCGCCGTTATAGGGTTCACACACCTTGTGGTGTGCGGGTTTCATCACGATGTTGTCCTTCACCGTACGAGCGTGCGTTGCGTACATAGGCTCTGAAAAAGAGTCCCATTGGTACACGTCCAGTAGCCGGACTCGAACCTGCGATCTCCCGGTTACAAGTCAAGTATCCGACCAACTGGACCACAGACGCTAGTCAAGCTAGTTTTTGAAAATTTTATACCAAATTGATCTTTAAGTATAATCAAATTATATGCAACACCATTTTACAATGCTGTCCAAAGTAAGCCCCTAATTATATTGTTGTCCTTCAACGTAGCCATAAAAAAGTATTTTTGTTTTTTCCTCTGCGTACAGTACATTTTTTTGTATGACTGCTCAGTAGTATTGTTTATAAACAAACGCATTGGTAAATGTTAGGGTAAATTGCCACATATTTTCGACAGAACGTAGACAAACATTGGAGTGAGTATGTACATAAAGATGTAAACATTGTTTTATATTTGAGTTTCTATTACGGCGTAGTAAAGATCATAATGGTCTGTCACCTTTGATCGTAATTGTTCCTATGGGATGCTGTTCTTGATCCTTTTTCCGTACTACAACTAACAACTGAAGCGAAAGAGGGCAGGTACAATTTAAAGGCAAACGTTCCATGAATAGTCACATTCGGAAAGGTTTACTCTGCCATTACTTTTGACCGCCAGAAGTTTGTATTTTGAATTCTGTTCCCAATACCATAGACTACATAATCACTGGTCTTATAAACACATATAGAAGACATTGCCGACTAAAAGGCTAAAGTTCAGTACTTCAAAAGCTCCTGTGTTCATATAGCCATCTATGAGTTAAGTACGTGACTGCTTTTGTTTACAACAATTACACAAATTGTCCTAACAAAACCGAAGTTGTAATAGACATAGCTTTTTTGGTATAGGCGTGAGAGGTTTAACGAAAGGTCTTTTTCCAAGCAAATCTCGGAGCAAATGTCAATATACAGGGTGTCCCAAAAGTCGACGTCAAGCCGGAACCGGATGGTAAGGCAACTCAGACCAGTTATCAGAAAAATATAAAAAAAATCTAACTTGCATGTTTAAAAAATTATGGGCATTTAAAAAAAAACAGAAACACAGCCTGCATTAGTCTTGACTCCTGTTGCCACAAATCTTATATACGTATAACCTTGTCACACGTGACTCGCAACGTTGTTGGGCTCGTCAATATGAACAACTTTTACTATAGCGACAATGCGGGGAAATGAAAAGATTTTTTTTCATCTACATAAAATTAGATTTTTTTACGTGGGAGAGGACATTTTGTTTAAGGATAGAATTTCTTTTCATTTCTCCGCATTATAGCCGTAATCAAAGTTGTTTATATTGACGAGCCCAACAATGTTCGTAAGACCATTGCACGGGGTCCTTTTACACGCAGTATGCAATAGTAATTTGCAATGACAATTTTACGTACACTGCATCGCCGGAGGAAAAACTCAGCAAACGCCCTCATCATCATCAGCCACATGATACCCACTGCGGGACGACGGCCTCCCCCAATGATTTCCATGATCACTTTTGTACACATGACCTCCGCCCTAATGTACGTTAAATTTGGGATGCGGGGCCCAGAACGTATAATTCTTGGAAATTTCAAGCTTGGAGGTTTCAATAGATATGAATGAGTTTGCCCTTCCTGATCCCCTTAAGATCCGTCTGAAGGACCGGCGTGATGTAGGTACGATCGGTCAAGGATGTTCTCTTATCAGTTTTGACGACACCTTATTGATGTCACTAAAACATCAATAAGGTAGAGTTGTCATACTGCGGCAAGTAAAAAATAACCTTAATTTTTTATGACATTTATATGAGTTTAAAACCTTAGGCCTATGGAGTAGGTTGGTCGACAGTAGGTACATTTCAATAATGAACCATTGCAGGGCATGAAAATTGAAGTAACTTTACATTGAACGTTTTCGTTTCATTTCGTTCGGAATTATTTCTCTGAGCATTTGTCGAATCAATTTTAAAAGAAATGTATGTAGCAGCATTTGCGTTGTTATTCAGTGGAATGGAAACGCCGATTGATCGCCGAAGTATTCCCGAAAATCGTTGAATTAGAAAAGCGATAAAGACTCGAGAAAATGGCGTCAAAACTCTGGGTTATTCTTTCTCTATGCGACATTTAATACTTTTTCCTACATAAGAAGACGACGATCCTTTTTATAGGAAATCCTTGATAAAAATTTCCACGGGTTTCCGTTGACATTAATGCGTAAAGTGTGTTATTCTGAAAGCTGAGAAGTTTCGAAAAATAACAGTTAGTACTTTTGTTTTTGTTACTGAGTTAGTAGTTTTATTTTGATGGATAAATATTTTATTATCAATAGAATTCACATATAAAATTCCATCGTACTCGGTCGGGGTTTTGTAGGAGAATGGCGAATAACACACATGAGATTAAAATTGTCTATAAAGGAAGCATAGTGGTTGCTTATGTGTAATCAGAAAAAAAATAACCCACAACAATATATTTTGCTCCATCACGCGCTTATGTAGACTTACTGACTTTAGGTTCTCTTTCTCTCTTATGTAACAATTATTCAAAATAATTCTTGCCCTCTAACCATCTACCATGTACAATATAGCATACTTAACACGACGCAAGAAATTACCGGCTTCAATTTTCTTATATGCAAGAGTATGGCGCCGTCTAAATCTACAGAAAAGATACAAAAGAAATCATGAAATATTCCAAGTGTCACCTATAAACTCTTTCCAACATGTAGGTAGGGCGAGTTTTTCGAATACCCACGAGATCTGCCTTGTTTTGTGCGAAATCTGTTGAATTATTTAGCTTGTACATTTCTTACGTTTCTATTTTTTCGTCTTGTTACCCCGGTGTTCCCCGGCCATGAATATATTATGCTACCGAATAGGAACAAGCTATGATACTTGTGAACTATTTGAGCTGGGTTAATTATACTGTAGATATTTATTGTCTACTAGTGGACTAGGACGTTGTCCTGTCTTAACTATTAATATGAATATCTAGGGTGGCCTGTGCCCAGCAGTGGATGTCATTTTTTTCTTTCATAAGAACCTTCTGCTGTCATTAATAAGCACAACAAAGAAATAATTAGCGAAATCGGTCCACCCGTTCCGGAGTTATGGAATGACAACGGAAAGTGGCTTTGATTTTTATATAA
>SJJU01002174.1:0-28880 GCA_012932125.1 Conopomorpha cramerella | reverse complement strand
GGACACTGACGGCACGGCTGGCCCACAAGCTCAAAGTCGCACAGCGTGCTATGGAAAGTGCTATGCTCGGCGTTTCTCTGAAGGACAAGTAGGACAGAGAGCCAAAGTCATTGACATAGCTCATCGTTTTAGCAATCTGAAGTGGCAGTGGGCAAAACCGTGACCGTTGGGGAAAACGAGTTCTCGAATGGAGACTGCGTCTCGGAAAACCGAGTGTAGGACGCCCTCAGGCCAAGTGATGATATACGCAAGATGGCTGGCAGAAGCTGCATGCGATAAGCCGAAAACAGATCACAGTGGCGTGCAATTGGAGAGGCCTATGTCCAGCAGTGGACAAGTATGGGCTGATGATGATGAAACAACTTACTAACAGACACTAGAGACATGTCAAACATGTTGTAATTTGAATGCTGGGCCGGTGGAAACGTAGGGTTATATGCAAAAAAAAATATCAGTACCTACACGCCTCGACCTACGAAAATCGAACCGACTAAACGTTAATTCCAGTTAGATATGTAAGGTAAATGTGTGACTGCACTCACGCGTAATAAGCCAGGTATTAAAGTTCGTTTAATGACAAACTCGTTGTTTATGTATGTTGGACGTCCGAGAGATTCCCGTTCCACCATATCACATACTTAACAATTCCAAATCAAACACCGTTACCCTTATTTATTTCACGGACGGCTCTTACATTTCCACTTACTGAATATCTACTTAACAAATTAATTAATGACGGTAGGTACTTCGTAAAATTTCAGACAAAGGTCACGTCGCGATGTTCGCGGCTGTCGAGTGGTTAGGTAGGTATGCTGGAAATAGACGCTTTTACGGTCTAAATTTGTATAAAAAAAAATTAACGACCTAAAAATAGAAGTGCCACTATTGGAATCTTACCTTTGGGTATTTGACTTGTTTAGTAACGGGCTCGGGTAATTGACATCTATCCCATCGTGCTTTGCAAATATATTTTATTTTACAATGAATCAAGGTCATTAATTAGAATGAAAGCCTTTACTGGGACATTTATCTTACTGAAAATTGTTTAGAGATCAATTAACCTTTTTTTGTAAAAGTTATTATTTTCATAAACGGTGGGCTATCATTTTTAACCCCCGACGCAAAAACAACGGGGTGTTATGAGTTTGACGTGGCAATGTGTATATGTCTCTTTTGAAGCAACATAGCTCCCAAACGGATGATCCGATTTTAATGCAGTTTTTTTTTTGGAAAGCTGATTTGATTGAGCGTGTTCTTTCTTAGCTATATTTGATCGATATCTGTTCACCCACTCAAAAGTTATAGGGGTTGAAAGTGGGGATGAAAAATGTAACTTGAATAAATATGTCCAAGCAGGGTATCGAATTAAAGAGCACGACACTTATATTTAGAATCTGTTTATTAAATGAAAATTGGATATTTTGTTCACAAGTTATGAGGGTTGAAAGTGGGGAAAAAAAGTCGACTTTATACATATATTTCTTTATACAAATAGTTCAAGTGGGGTATCAAATGAAAGGGCACGACACGAACATTTAAAATCGTTTTTTTTTTTAAATTGAATAGTTATGGATTACACTTCCTGTCTTGAGTTGAGGCCAACAAGCTATGTTCTGATAAGTAAAAAAATTACCTCAACGTCTAATAGCACTCAAGTTGGCAGACTATACCTATATAGTCCTAGCTGGGCGATTACAAATAGCATACGTTAAGAAGTATCCCAAAAGAGTCACTCGTTAGACATATCAAATTCTGAAACGTTTATGTGCCATGATCATATATTGATTGCTAGGTTATTTTGGTACTTACTACGTATATCTGAGCTTTATCCGCAACCTAGCAACCAGCGTGCCTATTTTGCGAGTTAGTGAGTAGCGCTGCTCCAACCAACCCAGCCCCTCCACGAAGCCTATCAGTGACTTTGTCACTCGTGACTTCGTATACGGTTATTGGAGACCATCTGATTACACTCCAGGAGTATCACTGTTTCTTTGCTCTCTATGCGTGCTCTGCAATTGCAAATATTTTTTAAAGAAGCGCTCACTGACATTATAATAATAGTTTAAACCGGCTTTTGCGGCGCGAAATTAACCAAAGACAAGCATTCAGCTTACCATCGTTGTTTGCCCGACGTTGCGACACAGTTACATATGTCGAAACCCGAATTTCGCGCCGTAACACCCGGCTTAAACTATTAACATAAAATATAAAGAGGAAATATATTTGCTTACGACGATTTCTTTCTTTTCTTCTTAGTTGGTTTTTGCGAAGCTTTAATAGAATTCTAGTTAGATAGCTAGTGTCATACAGACAACTAACGCATAATTAGTTATCGATTGTTGAACGTCAAAATTATGTAATATCGATACTATCGAGTAGTACATGATCTTTCAACTATCGATAATGAATTGATTTCTATCGAGCGGCAACACTAATATGAATTGCCAAAACCATGTTTTCGTCTCACAATTTTCTAAAGGGTAAATTTTCAATTGCGTTGAAATTCATATTTCCGTTGCGTTATTTTCATATATTTAATTAATTTCATTCCATCTCTGCAATGTTTACTGAAATGTCATAGAAAATTACAGGCGGTGCACATGGGACACAAAACATAATATTAGCTTACTGTTTCCCAGTGCAGAACCTTCGGCAAAATATTTACTTTCAATTTTAGAAAAGTCCATCAAACTTTTTTGTCAAAAAAACCTTGGGATATGATGGATGATTCCTCTGACAACTTGTGGCTTGTAATGGACAAGTATGGATATTGAAATGCCCCACAATAGGAACCCTTTAACAATGAGGCTTCTGGATACCTTTAATCGATGATGTCATTAGAGAGGTCTCCTTTTGAAGTAATATGACATTAAAATTCAAAGTTTAAAAATGACTTGGAAAGATTAGCACTCTACATTTTTTTAAATCAATTAAAAATTTACCTTAGAGGCGGACTTCAGAATCTCTCACACACGTGTAACTTGATAAAACATTTAACAACACTGTAGGTATATAAAATAATAAACATCAACATCATTAATGTTTAATTACTGGTTCAGACCAATTTTATATTAATTTAAGTCTTACAACGTACGTACCTACGTCCTACGCACCTATAGGAAACAAGAAAAGCTGTCGGCATATAGTCGGCAGCAACGCAACAGCGAAGTGACTCAGAACTCAGCGCAAATACAGCAACCCAGCTCTTTTTGGTTTCTCTCGTCCAGATAATATCTCCGTCTTTTCCTTTATTCCATTAACATCTCGCCCATAACTCGTCAGGGACCTATGTCCCTTCAAACCCTATGGTTTGAAGAATTTTCTCCACTTTTGTGTGCCGCAGTAATCGCCAGCAGCGAGTTCGATTCGCGGACAAAATGCTTTACTGAGCTGAGGCATTTGTTGTGTGCATCTGTGTGTTTATTTATCTTTAAAAGTATTTAATGTAGTATGTACGTATATCAGTCTCTGGCACTCATAATACAGGATCCTAGTTTGGAATCAGGTGATCGTGTGTAAAAATGTCCCGGCAATATTTATTATTAAAAAATGCATGTCGTACTTCTGTGTCAGGTAAATTTAAAAGTTACAATTGCCTTGAAAATATTCGATTCCGGACCGCTTCCGATGAATACAATTTCGTTGGTAAAATATTACTCACAGTCATTACTTTGCGAGTCAGTTTTCAACAAACACGATACGACGGGTAAAGTTCCTAAAGAGTGTAATGTAAAGCCTTTTTATAATTAAAACCTTTCAACTGCAATGTCACATATTTTGGTTTCGTGATATAATATTTTACCTCGAAATCAAAAATGTTGAAAGCTATCTGGTACTTGTCCATGTTTCTGTATTTTTTCGTTTTGAATTTAAAAAAAAATACACTTCACGCCTTTAATCCCAAAGAGGGGTAGGCAGAGGCACTTGCTAAAGCAGATACCCACGGTTCACCAAGCGTATTTAACCCAACGTGACAGTGGGTGAGCCCATCGCCGTTATAGGGTTCACACACCTTGTGGTGTGCGGGTTTCATCACGATGTTATCCTTCACCGTACGAGCGTCGCGTTGCGTACATAGGCTCTGAAAAAGAGTCCCATTGGTACACATCCAGTAGCCGGACTCGAACCCGGGACCTCCCGGTTACAAGTCAAGGATCCGACCAACTGGACCACAGACGCTCGTTTTGAATTTAGTTTTTCAAGAAAAAAGACGGGGAAATGTATAAGAAATTAAGTGTAAGATAATACTGAATTTGACTTATATAGCTTTGTCAAAATCTTGCCGAACCCGTTCGTGGATAAAATTCACGACAAAAGAAGTTTTAATGTGATAACAATGGATGAATGATGATAGAATGATCGACCAGCCGGATATTTCCCAAAAAGGAAAATCAGATTCTGTTCATAATAATTATGTGGGAGTTGGAAACAAGACATAGCAAAAGTTCGCTTTATAAATCTTGCCCTAAAATATCAGTATCAAAATCAAGTGCGTATGCACATTAAATGTTATAATGGCAAATAGAAGAGGTTCCAAATTAAAAACACGTTTTCTCAGGTCCCTACATCATATTTAAATTTGGACCGCGCATGTCGAATACTCTTTGTATCTAACCTTGTATTGACTGGCCGCATTAAATGAAAACTTAAAAAGCTGGAATGAAAACTAAAGCACGAAAGTAGTTCTTTGTTGTCCTCATTAAAAATGTATCCAAGATGTAACCACAATAGGGACAAATCATTAATATAAATTTTATACATGTCTATGTAGAATGTAGTAGACTTTGGACGATAAAAAAGTCTAAAATCAAAATTATTGTTGATAAATATATTTGCTTACTTAAAAATTGAGTGGCGTGTGGCGATAACACGAAGTGACGTCACTTCTATAACATTTCCCTCAAGTATGATGAGAATAAAAGTGTATTATGGAGTTTCAGAACCTAATATCTTTCTTAATATTAAAGTCTTTGGAAAAATATTTCGCCGTTTTTTCTTTGGGGTGTCGAATTTTCGTAATTTAGGCATACTTTTTGTTCGTCAACTTCTCAGCAGATTTGTTATTAAAAATAAGTACTGATATACAAAAAATACGTTACAGTAGTCTCGTGTTGGTAAATATCCTCAAACTTCTATTTGTCAATAACAATAAAAAAAATTAGATGTTCCAATGGAACGATCGCTTTTTTCTTTAGCGTATTGATTTTTCTGACACAATACACGTTTTTTTCACTGTTACTGGTATTTTATCTTTTATTAATATTACGTACCTACACAGGCTAGAAATTTGTAATGCCACCTGGAGGTTACTCTAATTACTGGACAAAAAAACGCACAATGTAGATGTTACTTACAGGAATCATTAATTTGTCCATGTCCCGTAAGAGTAATTTCACTCTAGAGGGCATTTTTACAATGTATATTACCTGAACTCCCCAACAGTTTGTAAAAAGTCATAACGTATTTAAAAAAATAACAATTTAAAATTCTTGAACACTGAAGGACAAAATCAATAATTTTTAACATTGCGTTAAAGAATATTGTCACTTAAGTGATTGAACCGAGCGTTTTCTGTCGATTTTATTTGCCTCGCGATGGGAATTGGAGTAAATCAAAAATGAATGATGAAGCGGATGATGTGGAACGACTTGCCGGAGTCTGTGTTTCCTGCGCAGTACAGTCTGAAGGTCTTCAAGTCGCTGGTGAATAGGTACTTTCAGTAGGTACAAGTGTGCTCCATCGTAGACCACATCGTTGCTTAACATCAGGCAGGATGGTGGTCAAAAAGTGGCTTGTTCATAGTGATTTAAAATAAAAGCACCGCCCATAGACGCTTTCACGTGACCAATTCACGATTTCTAACAGACTGTAAACGCCAACGTCTGAACGAATGTCTGTATACACAAATAAGTAAGATATTTATTTATTTATTTATCACGTCCTAATAGAACTCAGAATATCGGCACATTACATAAAGTATAATTAATAATAATATGAGCTATGCCATTGAATTGATCATCTCATAAATTTTAGCCAAAATGTTTTATAAAATAGACCCCATGATGATGTTGATATTAAATTTGACGGATTCAGAATAAACGCGGTGCGCCCTATGTGGAATAGTCGTTAAATATAATTGCGGCAACATTGTAAACAAATACAGCCTTTGAAATTGTAACAGGCCTAATTATATAGAAATATCTCACTTCATCTCCACACGTATTTCTGTGAAATTCAATCCTTTTTACGCGCGATACTGTAACGTCCTTGATGCCGCGTAACAATATATCTACGCCTGAATACTTCAATATCTGCCTGTCTGTGGCAGCTCCTAGTGCTGGGCCGGCGGCAAACAATAGTTATCTGCTCTTGAATCCAATACATAAGTATTTGAAATCGATATATACAACGTGACAGTTTCGTAACCTGTAATATTTTTTCCTGGCCTTAGAAATCACAAATAGATCGGAATGAAATAAAAACCGGCAGAATTTTTCTTAACAAAATATAATTGGTTTGAAATGTTCAATGAATGGTGAGTGAACAAAGCACCTTTAAATAGGTTTTATTTTTTAAAATATTATCATATTTATTTTATTATTCGATACCAAAAAAGCAATGCTAATTCGGGTGGATTTCACAAATACCACATGGAAATACTGTTACTACGTTTCTCATTATTTCCATTAAATTTTAAAATTGCCATACTAGCCGTGCACTATTTTAATTATTTTTTACGTAACTAGGAGTCTATGGTTATAGTGAGACTTATTCGAAATAAACGTGCAGTCTCACTGCAATGGGAATTTTTGAATTTAGTTTTTCAAGAAAAAGGGACATAGGGGAAATTTATAAGAAATTAACTGTACGATAATACTGACTCTGACTTATATAGCTTTGTCAAAATCTTGCCGAACCCGTTCGTGGATAAAATTCACGACAATAGAAAATTTAATGTGATAACAATAGATGATACATGATAGAATGATCGACAAGCTGAATATTTCCCTAAAAGAGAAATCAGATTCTGATCTGAGATGGTGATCGCGAAGCTCATCCGCTAAGTCTCACTAAAACACACGAAAAGCCTATTTTTATAGTTTTCGCGATATCACGAAAACTTCACGTATGTCAAAGGAACAATTTACGACCTAATAGGGTAGTTGAAACATTATTTTTTTCTTTTATAGCTTAAATTTTTCATTGCTGTTATTAGCACAAACAATAAACATTTCAATCATTTGAAATATGGAGCTGAAAAAGATATGTTGAAATATGAATTTAAATCTATGTCAAAAACGCTTTTCGCCATGATGACTGCAGCTTGTCATTTCTCATGACGTCACGGCAGTTGACACCTCAGATCAAACACAAATTATAGACTTGCAATCAAAAAGTGACAATTGAAATAAAACGATACAAAAATATGAAAAACGATGGGGGATTTACGTGATGTGATTAATGAACGATGACGTCACAAAAACGTCGGAATGCGTTAGTTAGTGGTAGTGTTTAAAAAAGAACGGTAAAACCTTTTTAAACTTGATTTTCTGCAGTAATCTTTATCAAAACCTAAATAAATGACATTTAATAATAGAATAGATATGTTTTGGGCCCCAATAATCAATAACCACTGGAAATGACCACTGTAGATTTGATTATTGACATGAACCTATTGCAAGGACCGTCAGGTATCGTCCGCAATGGCGATCAGTTTGTACAATAGAATTTGTAATGACGTGTTTGGAGTCATGCGTGATTTGCCTTTCGCTTCAGTACCCTTATTGTGATACATCAGTAGGCACACCGCACTGCACGCTACTGCAATTTGGGTTCCAAAAACATTGAACATTTAACATTGTGTTTGTTTCCTCTATATATTTATTTTCATGCGAAAAAAATGTTACTGATTGCTTAGAACATTTTTTACATTTTTATTTAATAATAGTCGTATCAATTGGTGTTACACACATGTTTTTTTTTTCGATCTAGTGGGAATTCCGGGGTGAAATATAGCGTGCCTACCAAGGATACTGTAGGTAGCATTCTAAAGAATAAAAGAAAAATATCCAGTAGATTTTTAGTTCTCTATATATTTATTTTCATGCGAAAAAAATGTTACTGATTGCTTAGAACATTTTTTACATTTTTATTTAATAATAGTCGTATCAATTGGTGTTACACACATGTTTTTTTTTTCGATCTAGTGGGAATTCCGGGGTGAAATATAGCGTGCCTACCAAGGATACTGTAGGTAGCATTCTAAAGAATAAAAGAAAAATATCCAGTAGATTTTTAGTTAATTTAAAATTCAAAACCTGATTTTTAATATTGATAATTGGGCTATATTTCGATACTTACAATAATATAAGATAACTTAATTAGAACTAAAATGTAACCGACCTTTTATCGAGGGCGAATTTAACATCATTCAATGGGAAAATATCTTTAAGGGCACAAACTCCGAGGGTTGAAATTGGTTAGACCATATACTTACAAGTTCCTAAAATGTTTACAAACATTTTGGACTTGCAGATCCCTTCCCAGATAGGTAAAATGCAATGTTATAGTGACATAAGCTGAATTGCAGAAAATTGTGTGAATTGAAGTGCCCGCATTCCAAAACATGTGTACACAGATGCAATGAAAACAAGGTTACCTATATGTTGTTGCTTTTCAGAACCACGTGTCCCAACAACATTTTTTTATTTTATTTTATTTTATTTGGCACACAAAACAGAATACAATTCATACTTCACACTAGTATACAATTTAGACATAATATAACTATAAACTAAATCGCATTCCAAAACATGTGTACACAGATACGAAAAAAAAAACTGAATGCGCGAAAATTAGAGGCTAATGTAAATTAATATAGGTACTTATATATATGTTAGTAACTAGAACTAGTGTTAGTACCAATAAGTCTACTAACACTACAACAGAAGACAACAGAACGATAGCTCGTGTCATGTGTATATTTAAAGTAATTTCTATCATATTCACACTCCCCTTTAAGTAGTCACCGGCTACGCGTCGTAGCCGTAGCCGCGTAGCACCTACTACTACGCGCGTAGCTACCAGAACTTCGTTGGATTTCTCTAAGTATCGCTCGTTACAAATAAATACACTAATCGACCCCTGACTTGAAGAAAAGTGTGACTCGGAAACCGTACAGCACAGCAAAAGGATTCACGAACCTTATTTTATGTAGATTTCTTCTATTTCACTGTTTAATTTTCAATGCATAAAATTTAATTAATTTTGCTTACGAAAATTACACTTTTCAACGAAAGCAAGTATTGTGACAAATGCAGACTGGGGGAGCAAGGATGATTGACAGATTAATAAATGTATTCACCACGTGACTTTGTACTACGGCTTTTGTGCAACAAAACTGAAACAATTCTCAATTATTATTACTTCACAAAGAGGTTGCAATGGTGGCACCGTGGTGACCCTTGTACCGTTATTTGATGGGCCTGGCCCAAGATTTTGAAAAAAAAAAATGAAAATGTAAAATCATCCCTTACACCATACAACACTCCTTATGTTCTACATTGTACATCAAAACAATTCTGGCAACTAAATAAGATTAAAAATAGGCCAAACCAATTGGCTCACTTATTTTCGGCTGTCATTCGCTCACGTCACGGGCGCTCATCATTGGGCGAAGGCGAACAGAGTTGTGCTTGAACTAGGATACATATTACCCAATCAGTTTTGCTGTCATGCCAATGACTACAGCATAGAACACATTACATGTTTAATATGACATCAAATGAGACTCTTCTCAGATTTCGAAATACGTCTTGGGCTTTCGATTATCCTATTATCGTCTCGTACAATACATGTTACTCCAGTCATGTCATCTCAAACAACGTAAATGCAAAAGTAACAGAAAATACGAAATAGCTTTTCTATCTTTCACTGTATCTTTTATTTTACTTACTGAGCGACTTAACATAGGTATTGTCTTTATATCGCATGCAGCAACGCAGTCAACATCAAGTGGACTGCGGCAGAATATATTTTCTAGGTCACCATTATATCGAAGATGTTCGAATATTGGTATAGTTTGCAATATTTGGTTCGCTGCGAATTGTGAATACGGTGTTTTACTGGCACTTGTCATAGTTATAGCGCATTTTAGTACAGAGGTATTTCGATAGTAATAGTAAACAATCAAACATTCCACAAAGTACTAAAGGAAACATGTAGAAGTTATGTTGTTGAAATAGTACTACAGATTTTCGGTTGTATATTAGACTACCACTAACTACTTTGCAGTGGCGTGCACACCGTATAGGCAAAAAGACAGTGCCTACCTTAGTATTTTCGCTACCCGACCTACTAATAGAGTTATTGCTAGATCTTTTTTGTTGGACTCGTGATATAGGCTTCACAGGAAAAAATACAGGAACTTACCTGTGTTTTGTGGATGTGTAGCTTGGTAGGTACCTGTGTTTCGTAAAGACAAGTTAGCTATATATAGGTGTGAATCTTTGGGGATAACTGCCTGCCTTGTCGTAAAATCCAGTGCACGCCACTGCCACTTTGCACATTACACCTACTATTGTGGATTATGCACGTCAGATAAATAGCAAACAATTAATCTACAATTAACGTCGCATGATAATTATCACAGTAACGTGGCTGAGGTAATATATTCAAAAAAACAATTACCAAGAAAAACAAGTACTTATACCAACTTAACATTCCAACAACCAATAAAAGCAATTTTATTAAAAGACTACTATATCTCGATAAAACACCACCGGCTTCCCTTTATCGCAGCCAGATCGTGAAATAACGTAATTATGCAAATTGTCTAAAAGATAAAGTCACACAGAATGTGGAACGAGATTTTTATTGCGACGTGACGGGGCGGGACGTTCGTGTTCTATCTAGATAGAAAGCAGGCTCGCCTAACTGAGGATATATTTAATGTGATAAAGGCATAGCCCAAATTATTGAGGTGAATAGTACAATAAATATGTTATATAAATTTAAACACGCTAACCATCACAGTTAATGAGATACAGCCTGGTCACAGACGGATGAACATCGGAATCTGATTGGTAAAGTAGAGCTTTTAATATGAAACCCTAAAATAACCAACAAAAAGGTAAAAAAAAAACTACAAACAGATGATTGTGTATGTATTGATTATGTATTACACAATAGGTGCATGTGATGTGACATACCAACATATTGTATCCACGTTCCTCAATGGTCAGAGTCTTGAAAAGTGATGTCTCTAGCCCGATTGGTCTGATACGGCCAGGAAAATTGTCGGCAGTTTAGTTTTTTCTGCTTAAGAAAATGTAACTCTAATGGTGGCTACCATTAGTGTCATAAGAAAATAGTAAAAGTAATCTACCAATCTACTA
This sequence comes from Conopomorpha cramerella, assembly GCA_012932125.1. NCBI lineage: Eukaryota > Metazoa > Arthropoda > Insecta > Lepidoptera > Gracillariidae > Conopomorpha > Conopomorpha cramerella. The sequence goes on along the minus strand of SJJU01002174.1, from coordinate 17,484 downwards.
AAATACATATACACACAGCTGTACCGCTTGCATTGTGTGTCCGTAGCCTTAATGAGGTACGTATAAGACTTGGCAGCCGGTATTTCTTTAATTTCTGGTTTCCATCACCATGCCGTTTTTTTGTGGCTGAAGGAAAACAAACAACTTCATCTATTTGAAAACTAACGAAGCAAATAACGGAAGTTTTATCCCGACTTTATCTTTTTTAATTTCCAGCTTGAGTTACGTTGCTACAAATAATACATTATCATCATTCTTTATAATGATTACAGTTGTTTGAATAAGAAACGAGATCTAGATGTCTTCGCTGAGCAAAACCGAAGATAAGATTTTTCTAAAGATATGACCATTGATCTGATCGAAGATCTAGAATGTTATTTAGAGCGATATGCTTTGGTCGGCTAATTAATATTTGCATAGAGTTCAACAGTGTGTTTATGAAAATGTTGATAGTCCTAGCGATTTTAAAAAGCTGCGGAAATGTATCGTTACTGCGGTACTTGACTTTGGCCGATCTATCAGTTTATATGATATTTCCTATGTCACTAAACATGAATAAGGTAGAGTTGATTAATTGGAATATTCAAAATTAACCTGTCTTATGGTATTGATATGTTACTCAACCTCAGGTTGGTAGAATTCTTGGCATAGCTAGGAGGTCGTTATGCAAGACTTTAGGGAATGATCAATTGGAAGCTCATTGAAAAGGGCATTCACTTGTGCGGAAACGAGATCGTACAAGAGAAGAGAGGTAATTGAACCCTTTATAATAACCTTTCAGTTTGTAGTTGCATTCAAACCACTGTTGCATCTGATTGTATTTGAAGCTGCGTTCAAAGCAAAAATGTATGACAAATGTAGAGTCATTGATTTCCATAGGCACATTAAAATTGCCTGCGTTTAAACTTTGAAATACAAGATCTCTTCTAGCCAACCACTTCTTGATTGTTAATTTAGCCTAAAATTAACAATCATTTTGATAGTATTGCGATTGGACATTTGATTGTATGACTCAAAGCAAAATAAAGTATGACAATGGCAATGTATGTAAATACATACATTCACGTCCGAATACCTAAAAGGGGATGGAAGAACCTTACGATCACAAGGACCCGTCAGCCACATGTAGCACGTTAAGGAGTTAGCTTGCCAAAGCCTTCAGCTACAAGTTGCTAGCTCATAGCCTAAATAAACCTAAATCTCTAGAACCCATAGTCGGCTCACACGACATGCCAGAGAGAAAGGCAGATGATGTACACACACACATACTACACACATCAAAAATGTAATGTTACAACATAGTTTTGTTGTATGGAAATCAATGACTATACATTGTCATTATCTCTTGCTTATCTGGGATGTAAATACACACATCAAAAGTGTCTAGTGATCAAGAACATTTTTAGCTCAAAAAAAATCGAATTTATTTAAATCAAATCTAATCTCCTACCTAATTCCCCATGCCTGTATCAATGACTTATTACCACATTTTTAATAAATTATGAATGAATTAGTTTTTGTAAAATATATACTTGATTGCAATCTTCTAAAATGTACTTGATCCCTAGACACTTTTGATGTGTGTATTTACATCCCAGATAAGCAAGAGATAATGACAATGTAGAGTCATTGATTTCCATACAACAAAACTATGTTGTAACATTACGCGTTTATCTCTGAACAAGTATTACATACTGAATACTTACGTGGGCGTGATTAATTCATAATCAGTGATAGGTATATCAAAACAGTGGTTTATCTATCACATATAATCCATAGTTCTTGTTTACTTGTACAGTAATATAGAGCTTTAACGAAAACATGACTATGTGTGTATTAATTCAGTACAAAGTTGAGTTGTAATATGAAGCGGACTTATAAAGTACAGCCAGTGTTAGTTGAGCTCTGTTTCCTAAATAGTAACCAAGTTAAAAGCTCTGTGTAGATGGAAGGCTTTACGTGTTACGAAATAGTTAAGCTGGTAAACGAGCGCGTTGACTCACTACCTCAACACGTGTATGATGTTTTGCTATTACGGATTGTTAGACAATATCATTTTAGGTAAAGTAATTAAATCATGTCTTTATATGAAACGGAACAATCATTTCCAGAACATTTACTTCAATTTCCGGTTAATAGTACGAAATAGCTACATAATTTAAAGCTACATTTGTCTATTTCAATCATATAAAATATACCTATATAAATCTTCTCTTGTTCTAAATTTTGTGTTCATGAAAGTGTTAACAAGTTGGTACTTCCACTTTAGGATAAGAAGGCTTAAGAGCAATAAATGTATTTTTTCCTCGATGTTCATTCACAAAAGGTACTTGATGTGTAATGACATGAAACATCTTTTCCCGGTATTCATACATGCGTGGAACAGGTTTTTTTTAAATAAACCTGTCTATGAAAATTCCCTTTCAATAACGTTTGCTTTTTTTAATATAAAGAAAGAAAATAAGGTTTTTGAAAGTATTTAGTGATTTGTATGTTGAATTACTAACGGTGACCTCAGGGCCTAACGTATAATGGCGTAATATTTTTGTGATTTGAAATAAATATTTATACGATGATAGTGTTGTCTGGGACATTCATACTTTTGTGTGATGACCAAGGATCATAAAATTGGAGAGTCATAAAGAGTTAAAACACTGTCAATGATGAGTTTTCAATGAAATTCGTTTGTATTTTACGATCCTTGGTTGTCAGCAATATTATTACAATACGTGTCGCCAGCCCTTACATGAGTATTCTTTTATGTTCCTAAGTAACAATCAATATACTGTCTAGGACCGGGTTCAGAAATGTAGTGAAAAAGGGGAGTGGCAGTTGTATACCTACATATAATAGCAGGGAAACACTGTTAATAATGCATGTTCGTAAAACAACATATATTTCTAACGGGAATATCGACTACGACGCATGTAATTATGTGTATAAACGTCGAATAAAGTTCCAAAGTAAGTTCCAGCTTATCTTTGATTATATTCGCGCTGATGCACTTGGTAAAAATATTTCATTTTATTTTTTTTGCATAACATGTAACATATTTTTGTAACCTTCATTGCGTCCTTATTTTTGAAACCTTGGAAGTTTTTTTTTTTAATCACTATGAACAAGCATTTAACCACCATCCTGCCTGATGTTAAGCAGTATTCATATATGTATGCACTCGACTGTACATAACCATAAGTTACAGAGCAGACACTAGGTAGAGATTCACGAAGCTCAATATCCAATTAGCGCGCCCCACTGGCATGTGCCATTGCCTATCATTCACAATATCTGCTATTTCTGATGATTCACTTCAATGGAAAACGTGATACTAGAGCCGCGTTGATTGTTTTTTAATGTGGCCAGTGATAAACAATGAAAAAAGTATTAAAGTCTTAATCGAACTCTTTGATACAATCTATACTAATATTATAAAGCTGAAGAGTTTGTTTGTTTGTTTGAACGCGCTAATCTTAGGAACTACTGGTTCAAATTGAAAAAATATTTGTGTTGAATAGACCATTTATCAAGGAAGGCTTTAGGCTATCTAACATCACGCTGAAACTATTAGGAGCGAGGAAAAAATGGAAAATGTGAAAAAAAATGGGGGATATTTTTCATCCTTGAGGGCTTCCGTTGCGTGCGCTGCGAAAACGGTTAAGATAGCAAAAATATATATATGAAAGAATTATTCTTCTTGAAAGGATCTAAAAAAATGTTCACGGCAATATATGTCTATCTTTTAAGATTAACTTACTAAAACCGTTTTTATGGTAATACAATTTGGTCGAAATTAATGCATTATTTATTTGTAGTCTCTATTATATAAAGATGCTAAAACTCGAGAACGGCTGGACCGATTTGGCTAATTTTAGTCTTGAATTACACGTGGAAGACCAGGGAAGGTTTAAATGTTGTATTTCTTCCAATACACGGGGTGCAAAGGCGACTTCCTATGGCAAAACAAATGTTTGCAGGGGCCAGCTTGTATTTAACAAAACAACTCAAATAAATGTAGAAAGCGTCAAAAAGAAATAATAGATTTATTACAGCAGTGAATAGTGGTGATATTTCGTGTGAGTTAAACTGTCTCTCTGTCACCTTTTTCGGAAAAAAAATACAAGAACAAAAGACGAACTTTACCCTCCGTATAATTATTTTATTAATAAGATGTATCGTATCTACCTCATTTATATACGTAATTTATTGCATACCTTCATAGTAAGCCAACTTCTTTCAGGACATCCCAGTTGTTTTCCGTGTAAAGACAACCTTCTAGGATACCCTAGACCTAATATAATAACAGGGCAAAAAGCACAAAGCTCATTTAAATATTACATTTGTACCTATACGTAATATATTTCTCTCATAATCTATGTTGGGAACCCTCGATGATGAGATATGTTGAAAACTCGGACTTTATTTACATATGAGACAGTTTTAAAATTAATTTACTGGTCCCTTTTTGTCCCAAAACAGGGACAGAGGGGCTTCTTTGAGATTGGTCATAATATTTTCAAATATAACACACCGTGATAAGTGGTGAGATGATTTCCGTTATGTTGTATCACTTCCGCTACACATAATTTCTTCACGGTCACGGGTGTTTACGCTGTCTACGGTGGAGACTGTAAGATGAGAGAAGTATTTATTTACACACGAGAAACTACAAACAATTCCATGACAAGTAATGCAGAAATATGTAAATGTGCAACAAGCCTTAAACCGCGTTCGTAATAAGCAACAGTTGAATACAATATATTCGCCTGATTTTGGAAGTAAACATGCGACACCGTATAATGCTGGATTCATTCTTGGAAAGGTATTGTATTAAAAAAAGTAAAATCCAGTAGATACCCAAAAGAACCCTACAAGCCTTTCCTCTTGTAACTTTTCTTTCGTAAGCTTCCTGGTGAACGAGATGGGTGAAGTGCTCTTCACACGCAGAGTTTTGTCTGCGACGTCCTCAGCAATAGGGGCTGGCTTTACCGTATAACATACCTATATTATATACAGCACACCGCCCGTTCTGTACAAGTAGTACAAAACTTAAACTTAAAATTGATAAGTTATGGGTTCGATTCGGTATGTACTACTCATGTAGTATACATAGCGAATCATCACCACCAATTGATTTGTTTTTCAAATCATATGTATTGTACGCTATGCAATGCTGGTAGTAATGATACGCTCATGCTATTTGACATGTGAACTCTGTATGGGTGGTAGGCCGTTCATCTATATAAACTATGTAATAAGGGTTAAAAGGCTTTATGATTGGCTTAGCTAGTGTATCCACCTACCCTTTATATAACCTTACCTTTGAAATTAAAGAACATGAAGTGTACCTCAGTACCTCAGTGCATGAGTTTTTAACCCCCGACGCAAAAATAGGGGTGTTGTTAAAAATAAGTTTGACGTGTCTGTCTGTCTGTGGCATCGTAGCTCCCGAAAGAATGAACCGATTTCAATTTAGTTTTTTTTTGTAATACAGGTGTTTAACGTGCGAGTGTTCTTAGCTATGTTTGGCGGAAATCGGTTCACCCACTCAAAAGTTATGGTGTTGAAATTTTACTTGAGTAAATTTGTCCAAGAGGGGTATCAAATGAAAGGGCACGACACGAACATTTAAAATCGGCGTTTTTAAAAAATTCCATTTAATTCACCTACAATTATGTTGGCAGAAACAGAAAAAAACAAAACACACAAAAAAGGTTTCTTGGTAATTCCAATCTATGCTATGAAAGAAAATCCCAACGGTGTATTTTTTCCAAAAAAAATTGACGTTCCCCCTTCGCTCTGCAATACCTCGCGATATGAAATCGCTAAATAGCCAATTGCCGCGACCTTTTTTTCTACTGGATGATCCGTTTTCAACTGGGAGTGAGATGGATGGACTCGACCGTACGTCCCGGAGTCGCGGCCCTTCCCATTGACCCAAATTGCCGGAAAGCATTTGATGCATTCCTCTTTTTGATTTCGCTACATTTTCCTGTTTCGTCAACATTTTTGGGAACTTTAAGAAAAATATTACAATAGTCAGCTACCTACAATTTTCCGGATGTTATGTTATTCTATCGGTTACTGGTCCAATAGATCGGAGGCCGGACGTGGCGGTTACTATAAAGTTTATATGTTGATACAAATTTAAAACATTATGTTTCTTTCCCCGTATTAAATAATAAAAAGAAAAAATACTTCAAACTGTTTGAGAACCTGTGCTAAAAACTTTTTTGTACACCTACCCCATTACATTTCGAGGGATGTCGTTTATCATAAAGTGACAAAGTTGAAAAAGTTTTACACAGGGTTCACTGTCGGAGCAAGTATTATACACAATTTGCTTGGAATTCTTCCACGTTGACAGATCTTGAAAGTTAACCATTTTTGGGCCCTGAAAACATTATTTTGTAGGTGACCTATACAAACTTGCAAAAACAATTTGTACAAAAATGAAAAAATTGAGATTTTATAAACAGTTTAAAATATATTATGTTCGCGTACTGGGCAGATTTTTTTTTTAGATTGAACTTTTTTTAAGATAAATTATAAGTGAAAAATCTGATACAAATATTTTATTTAAATGGATTGATAGTCCACGGTAATTGATTTAGACAGACGTCACTTAAATTTTCGAGTTATGCTTAGCAAGAGAACAAAACGTGCATACAACACGTTTTGTTCAAAACTCAATCGGTTGTCGATATCTGCCTCAAAATTGAGTTGCAAGATTTGGCCCGAACAAACATACATTGCAAGTTAAATAAGAGTTTTAAAAAAATACATCACTTGCAACAACAACTTAATATTCTTGCTTAAAAGGAATGTATGCAGCTGTGTTCAAATTGGGACACGCGGAGATAAAATCGAAGTTATATTTTGCGAAAAAAATAAATCACTTTCCTTCTAAAAGAGATTTGCGTACACAAACTTTACCGTGACGGAAGTTTTATTTGGAGTATTTTTTTTTCAAATAGAAGTCAATATAAATACCTATGCATTATGGTTGTTTGGTTTTTATGAAGGGTGGGTTTCAGCGTGATTCACTTAGTCCTTTTTTTGGGGAAGTCTTTGCTAGGAAAAGTTCTGGTATATTTTCCTTCTTTCATTCCTGTCCTGATATGACCTCCCGTATAGTCTGCCGGATAGGTATCAATCCAGGTCGACCTGAATTCCTATGTAAAAATAGAAGTGTAAACATTAGAATTGGATCGGGAAACGAAACCGTAGAATCACTTTGTACGCCAGCGTCGTAACAGAGTGAGACTAGTACCTATAAATTTAACCACCTTTCCTAATTTTGTGTCACCTACGTTTCGGTTTGTTATTTATTTCAGCATGCCTAGCACACGCATCAAGAAAGACGCGACATAAAAACATAGTATAAAACAAAGTTTTCTCTCGCTTTCTGTACCTACGATTATATCTTTAAAACTATGCAACGGATTTATATTCGCTTTTCTTTAACAGTTTTATTCTATGTGATATAAGTATCATCACAGCGTATTTACGTTGGCAAAACATTATTTACCGGGTACACTAGTAAAATAATACGCGCTTTAATTGAGTGATATAATGTCCATGTCAAGTGCCATTTTCACTTGTTTCGCTATACACAATATCTATTCCGTGGCATTTCTTTCTTGCGGAGCTTTGCTAGGGGGGAGCACAATTCTGCATGTAAAATGACCCCGAGCAATGGCCTTAGAAACGTTGTTGGGCTCGCCAATATGGACAACTTTTACTATAACGTCAATACGAGGAACCGAAAAAAATGTACAATGTATTATATTCGTTGATATTAATTGTGCATACAGTTCTCGGTTTAAATTATAATAATACCAACTGTCTTTTTATTATCACTTAGTTATATGTTTTTTTGCGAGATGCGTTAGCTACTTATGACAAATACCCTTAATATTGTCAGGATATACGTGTTCAGTATTCAGTATATATGTATTGCATATCATGGTATACTTTGACGTTACAATATTTGTAGAACAATCATGACGCCCTGTAAGGGCATTGCAAAGTAAAGTAAATATTCACTTAGCTTAAGAATGTATAAAAGAAATAGGATAATTTAAACATAAACAAATTCACAACGATAAAAAAATCTTTAACTAGCTTATAACACGTGACCTTGTTTTTAAGATGATCAAATAGTAAGGCTATCGGTGTTCAGCCCATTGATCTCTTTCGTAAACCGGTTAACCCCTTAGAGTAAAAGTTACATAGCTAACGTAGGAATTGTCTGTCCCAATTGGGCATTAAGGACGTGCGTGTATGTACATAGTACAAATATGCTGTAACAATTATGTCAGCAAGTGCCGACTACTTAGAATATAAATAGGTACAATGCGGCATTCTTTGAGAATAACACTACCACTATTCACTGAATATGTATCAACATCATGTTATCTGCTGTATAACATTACGCTAAATTGTACCTACTGTTTGGTGAGTAGCACCGACACGGCCTCCGTAGTGCTATTCTTGTCATCATATACAAGCGTACCTGCGAAGACCGCGCGAAGTATCTTACTTTCCCGCTCTTAACGATGCGATATGATAGAGAGAGCCATACGCACTCCGATCAACACTAGTTATATATGGCGACGGGAATTGCCCTACAAGCGTCTTGTAACTAACGTATGTGACTTCGCGAACATATGCTAAGTACTTAGATCAAGATACGCATAGACGCACGTCATAACAGACCAAATGTGGCCGAACAGTCGATGCCACCACTTCCTTGTGGGAATTTCTTGTTACTAAGTAGATATTTAGTCACAATACGTAAGTAAACACGTAAGTCAATTTTTTTTTATGTTTGGGCTCTGACTTGGGTCTTGATGAATACTTTTATGTGATATTTATATTGAGTTCAAGAAATGGGCCGTCTAAATGGACCAGGGTCTAATGGACAAAGATCAGTTTAACTAATATTCGGTTTTTAGGTATCTATTATTGCTTACTTACTGGCATGTTTGCCATTGAGATATGTAACTTAACTATCCCGTTTCGATCTCTGTTGTTTTTATTCGTCAATAATATTTTTTAGATCAGTTAGCTTCACCTATCAGAACTAATGGAAACATGGACCCTGAGAACAATACTAGCCATTACTTCCCAAGAATATCTTAGCAATCCTATTGGTGAAGTCAGACACAACCCTAAAATAGCATAGCTTAGTACAAATGTAACCGCACCTTAATATCTGGGGCAGGTCTCCCGAGCTAATGAACCTTTATATTACGCTGCAGCTTACTTCATATAGTGGTCCTTAATGGCTAGTGGTGCAATTCTAGGGAGTCAATTCTACTATTGCAACAGTACCTTGTTCGAAATTGAATATTGCGTAATTTGATAACCCCGTCCCAACTATTCCCGTCATGGGGATCGCCAACAGACGGCCGAGGGAATTCTCCAGAGAACGGGCAACAGCGCTCTCTGTGAGTTAAACCACAGCAGCACGATCGCCAACACGCCTGCCAAGTGTGGCGATTATTGGTTTTTCCCACCAAATTATCATGGAATTCATTGGGGGAAGAATCATGTGGTTTATGATGATAATTTAGTACATTTTCTCCCGCTTCTACCACAACCAGGAGAACAGGGAAACGCCATTTCAGTTGAAAATTCCACTTACATTCCAAAAGCATTCTTTGCCTTTTATAGAGGGAACCACCAGATTGTGGGATGACTTGCGGGATTCTATGTTTACTGCGCAGTATTTCCTGTTCGAGTATCTTCATATCATGCATGAATGGTACCTAATAAATAAACTTCATACACTGTAGAAATTGAGATAAAAAATCCTATAATAATGACTGTTTTATGTATAATAATAATAACATATTAACCCTCGCCGTAAAGAAGAAAGGTATGAAATTTTTATGTATACTAATATTATGAAGAGGAAGGATTTTACTGAAAGTTTTTTTAAATTTTTTTTTTAGACTGAATAGAGTCCAAAACTACTTGACCGATTTGAAAAAATCTTTCAATAATAGGAAGCTACATTATTCCCATTAAACATAAGCTATATTTAATCCCGAAACGGCAAGATACAGCTAAATACAAATAAACCAGTAGTGTTTACTGGACTGATTTCGAGCATGCCTTTTTTTCCCCTGAAATTCCCTCGGGAACCGAAGAAGCCGTACGTAATACCGCGTCTCATAGAGATTGTGAAATGAAGTAAGCAAAAGCTGCATTATACTGAGTTACTACATACTCCGTATGTGTAAACATGTACTGCCAAAAAATTGTGTGATTTATAACTAGCTCTCCCGCTCATAACGATGTGGGATGATAAAGAGAGAAATACACAACATGCGTTCCTTTAACGTACTACGACTACGTTTGTATTGAATAGCAGAGCAATGTATTGTCGCTAGGAACTTCCATCTCTTTAGTATCCAGCATTATTCTGTCTTATTTGGGGTTCACAATACACCAGGTATTGTAGATATTACGAGTTGCATCATTCTTGTTGCAACCCGTGACTTATATTGTACGTAATTAATTATACTATACAGGCTGACCTCGGAGTCATGAAACGGACCAACTTTTTCTAGCTCAGAAAATTATAGCTATTCCTACAGTATAGTAATTTTTGTGACTAAGACATTTAAAATTTGTTTAAATGTTTTTTATGCAACAAAAAAAATCTAGGTCACGCCAATATTTATAACGAAAAAAAAACTTTGTTCACGAAAAGATTATACCATATACCATTGAAATCGCTATCATTTTCTGAGTATGAAAAAATAAGTCCTCATCATAACCCCGAAGTCATCTTGTGACACAATCCTCATATCATAAATGGCAACACAGTGATATTATTGTCAAAATGGCTGTACCCCGCGGTTATAATGGCGGTTAATCCAGCTCCCGTGGGATTTCGGTACAAAATATAGGTATCTATATCTTCCCCTCTTCTACACCAATTTGCTGTGTCCACCAGGATCTACAATGTCATGTGCTTGAAATTATGTACCATCTGTTACAAACACTTGTAGCAGGAAAATATATATTATAAATAAAAATAAAATAAATACACTTCACGCCTTTTAATCCCAAAGCGGGGTAGGCAGAGGCACTTGCTTAGTAAGCAAATGCCCACGGTTTACCAAGCGTATTTAACCCAACGTGACGGGGTGAGCCCATCGCCGTTATAGGGTTCACACACCTTGTGGTGTGCGGTTTCATCACGATGTTGTCCTTCACCGTACGAGCGTTGCGTTGCGTACATAGGCTCTGAAAAAGAGTCCCATTGATACACGTCCAGTAGTCGGACTCGAACCCGCGACCTCCCGGTTACAAGTCAGGTATCCGACCAACTGGACCACAAACGCTCATACCAACTGGACCACTGACGCTCATACTATCTGGACCACAGGCGCTCATATATTGAGTATACGAAAATATATATTGAGTATTGAAATATAGCCTATTCCAGTTGCTATCTATGTCTATCTCCACGTTTCGTCAAAGTCCATTCGTGGTTTTAATTTGATACATAGGTAGATAGAGATTTATTTAGTTCACAGGAAACATGAAATACACAAATTAAACATGACACCAAATTAAATAACAATAAGACATAAGTATAATACTATGCGCCGTGCTACGCGAAGAAAATAGGTGTCGACTCAGCTTAGTGTCCAAGATCCTCCCAAGACAGAAAAATGTATATTTTTTATGGAGACGAAAAAGTATTTTTTAATTTCCCCGCATTATCGCCATAGAACCAAAAAAGTTGTACATAGTTGTACATATTGAGCCCAAAAACGTTTCGCAAATTTAAGCTCGGGGTCCTTTTACACACAGTATTCGAGGTAAATAAGATTTTATTTTTCAGATCATCTTAGCCTATTGAAGGTTGTACCTATCTTCACATGTTTGTTGAAACATAATTAATGTTTTTTGATGTCAACAGAGTCTGTATTGAACTTACTGGACCTAAACCTCCAATTTTATTTATTTGCTACGCATTTATTACATTTACTTTGGTACGTTCAGCTATGGTCTCTGCACATTGAAGAGTTTACCTCTAGTTAGTATTAAAAATGTAATATTCCACAGTTCGGGATACGTTGGATCCGATCAGCTTTATTTAGTATACATTTTGTAGACGGTTTTGAGTTCACCCTGCGGCACGGACTCTGTATAAAATACCTCAAAACACGACTAAGACCCACATTAAATCACAGACGAAAGCTTACACTAAACACCCTTTTACACCAACACGTGAAATGTTTTAGAAAAATATATTGTGAAGTAGAACACTTTACTATTTTGAATTATATAAGGTGGGAGTGAAACTGTAACACGAGCAAAAAAATCTCGGGTATATTATTTCGATCTTTCTAAGTTAGTCTGATGTGGTCCGGATACTTCAAAGTTTCGGTGTAAATTGTGTATTTCTCATGTGTATGGTTACAGAATTGAACAACAGTAGTTTGTTCGTCCTTTTCCTTCTCTAGGAAAAGTGGGAGAGAGAAACTTGTTAATACCCATTGCGTTGTCAACTTTTGCGTTTTGAAAAAAAGGAACTTGAACATTGCTTGTATGATACATTTTGTTAGGTAAGACCCTTTTACTAAATCAATTTTGAACGTCGAACACGACTAGGATATTAGTAGTGATGACTGAAAATATCTCTTCTCAAAGTTTTCGCTCCTGTTGTAGGCCCCATACTGTATATTGTACCTAAAAGGGTTCAGGTGTCGTTGTCTTGTATTTTATCCTACTACTTTAGTTTATTAGAAGTGATGCGGTCGGATAGGTTTCGGTGATAGCAGCAAAACATCAAAGTTAAGCAACAAAAGACGCGAGTACCCATTTTATGGGTACTTTCCGTATTATCGACATTAAGCCAAGTTAGAGGCTTTGGAGAAGCTAAACATCAACAGTTTAACTGACCTTCGATTTGATTCTACGGTTCAACGTTGAGGTTCGGGGGTCGGACAGCCGTCGCCCCACTAATTACCACACAGACCAAATCAATAAATAAAAGCGGACCCTGGAGTTTCTGCCGTTTGAGCGTAAACGCTACGCAGTAGAAGAATAATACAGAGATATTTGTATACTATTCAATAATATTCAACTAAACATTTTTTTAACGGCTACCTCAAGGTAGGTTCATTGCGTTCTGCGTCTTGTTACGTTCTAACCCTTCTACGAATAAAGGTTGTGTGACTTAAACAAAGATTATTTCAGATCAAATGAAACAGGTAATTCTGTATTTGACATACGACCAACAAGTTAGGTTGAACTTCGGAATAGTAAGAATAATAAATTTACCTACCTGTCTCTCTTTATATACCAACGCTACACAATCGAGAACATATGAGTAGGTTTAGGTATTTTCTCGAGTCGAAACTTGTAATAATAATAATTCGATACCTAACCGTCGGCTCGCGTCGTTTATACCTACCCACAACAGTAGGTAGGTACAACGGTAAGTACTTGTGGCTTCCGAAACATTCCACTCTTTTCTCGATCTTTCGAGATCATTCTAACGGATATAAAACTAAGAGTTATTTAACTTAAATAGTAGTAGGTAGGTATACACATACATCAAGTATCTATATAGCTCTCGAAAATTCCAGACGTCGCTAGTAACCAAGTATAGAGACTCCTAGAAGGTTCTATTTGTATCTCTTTCACATATGTGCGACTTAGTTGTGTACGTGTGCCGCGACTGGAATACTGGAATATCTGTGCGCACTTCTACCGAACATTCGAGATCTTTCTATTACATTCGAATGCCTATACTGACAGTATACAAGTAGTTGGTTATAGGTAGTTGTACTTTCAAACCACAAGTGTTTGATTCTTTTTTCTAGAAAATTCCAGTCGTTGGTGGTAGGTATCCAAGTACAGAGACTTCTAGATGGTTCCATGAGTATCTATTAGCATATAGGCACTGTGTAGTGGTTTGTATGCGTTGACTTGGATTCTGGAATGTTCTTTAGGCCTCTCGAATGTTCGACGTACTTCTACGGCATTCTAGTCGTTGTTTCTCGACCCCCGGGCGTGACAATATCAATGGTACGCATTGATATTATGTATCGGCAGTCCAGGATAGGGGCAGTAGGTCGCAAAGGCCTGTCAAAAAAAAATGGTATCGGCACACAGTCTCAAGGCATATATATAATATTATACTAATACATATATATACTTACTTAAAATTTTTGACAACACGTCGAGAAATATTACTTAGTAGCTGTTACACGCGATATTACGCGCGTGTTTTTGTCCCCGTGGGAATTTGGGAATAAAGCCTATGCTACACAGGAATAATGTAGCTTTCCAACAATGAAACAATTTTTCAAATCTATCCAGTAGTTTCGGAGCCTATTCAATTCAAACAAACACACAAAAAATCAAATCTCTTTATAATATTGGTATAAACAAGTACCTCACGGGCAGAGAGCCCGTCGAGTTGCTTGCTATAGGTATTTGCTTACCGTTTTTTTGGAAGTAACAGGAACGAAAATCACTAGGTAACTCTTACTAGGTAAGTCTTTACTGACAATTCTGTAGGGAAATCGTTGTTACTTCCTCCATAAAACTACGACTGGACACCGCCGAAACCGAACAAATGCACGAATAATTTAATGAAATAGTTCCAGTCATCGTAACAGAACTGGCAAGCAGCGCCATGTGTAAGTAGTACACGAACCATTTGAAGCCACTTTTAATACATAGTTTCCAGCTTCAATTGCGAGTAAAACGATCTCGAGAAATGGTGTCTGAAACTTGTTGGGTTTGTCAATATGGACCACATTTGCTATGGCGACAATGCGGAGAATTAAAAAATAATGTTTATCTCCATACAAAGTTATCCTCTATTCTAATTTCACTAAAGTTCTCACATTGTTATGTTATTGCGTATTCACAACCACAGCATCTTTCTAAGACCATTGCTGGGGGTATTTTATATGCAGTATAGCAAGAATTAAGATTGAATATGTACACGGGACTTTACTTCTTTTTTGAGAAGTTTTTTTTAAATTCTTTTTGCACTTTACCTGTATACGACTTGTGTACCTAAGGCTTAGTAAGTTTTAGGAAGTACTGCGTAAAACACGGCACAATTATCTAAGTGCGGTACTTAGCAAAGTGAAAATACTTTCAAGTGAGGTTCGTATAGAAAGAAGTGTGACAAAGTTGTAACGCACCTGCAGCTCAAGCGAGCTCAAGAGTAATAAGTCCAGCTGAAAACTCAAGTGTGGCAGCTGTCATGGCGGCCGCATACAACTCGCAAAGTGGACGGAAGCTACTGGATTTACGAGCTGGAAAAGTGTTCGCTATGTTGATATTACAGCTGTAACTTTCATTTGAGGTGGTCTTCCACGTGTATGATATATTACGAAGGGGGTGTTTTAATAATAACAATCATTTATTTTCTGGCAACAAAAGATACCTTTATACGTATCGGCCCATAAAAACAAATTATAAAATACAATACAAAAGAAAAAACATACAAATTGATACTATAATGTACATAAACAATATTATACTACTTAAAAATCTTACTCTTTCTGCACATCTCGTGTTTTGTCGTCTGCAGTGTTCTGCAATCTTTCTCGGAAGCGCCGAAACACTACACCCGTTGACCAGAAGGAGACGTCCATGAAGGTCGCCAGATCTTTTTTGTTTCAAGGGGAGGTTTTCTGACAGGTGGCTTGTTACAGTTTTAAGAAATCTCAATAGATGGCACTACCTTGAGACAGGGTTGTCATTTCATATTTTAATTTTTTGTTGACAATTCTAAAATTAGTTTCTTCTTAAGATCATGTCTGATTAGCGCCATCGGTGAAATGTTTTGGAACTACTTTTGTCATATTTGAAGCTATCAGAAAACTTCTCATTGTGTGCGAAAATATTCCGTCATTTGAATGACAAATATACTGACATACATACATACTTCAAATAGGATTCTTTGTAAGAATGTCCGTCGTCGGGTCGAAGATCTGAATTCCACGTAAATAATGTATAAACAATGAAGCCGTGTGATGATGGCGAATAGAATACATGGTGTCACCACCCCAACCCGACTTTTCCTTTTCATTTTCCACTTTTTGTTTCCAAAAATCACTCAGAATGGAGAAGTAGCAACACTCCGGGGCACGACTGGAATAGGGAATTTTCAGAGCCCTTGTTTTTCTTAATTATGAAAGATGGTGCTAAGGGGAATTAATGTCAACGAAATGACTTACGTTTAGCAGTCAGTGTTGTACGCGATAGTAATTAATTTAATTGTTTTTTTATACGTTACAAATATTGCGGAAGTTTGAATAATTTATCCAAATAATAAAAATCTACTAAAACATAACTGACAGAAGTCAGCCTGGATACCTACAAGCGACATCTAGATAAGATTTTTTTGTAGTTTGAAAATTCCCCATTTTGACATTTGCTTAGATGTTAGATGGAAATTTGATTTGCTATTCGCAGTGCATTATTTCGCCTAATACTCGTCCATGTATCTACCTTATGTTGAATAATCAGTATGTATGAAATTGAATCCTTAGTCACGACATCACGATTCTCACGTTGACGTCTACACCGATTTTGCTATTTTTTGTTTGGTTGCGTTTATTACTGTCAGGGGAAGGTTCTGAAAGAAATGAATAAGAAAATCATATTAAACCAAAATTATTGTTAATTGTAGACAGGAGTACGTTTGTTGGGTCTGGTTCTGTTGGAAAAATGCTAACTTCCATATCGCATGTCATGGAAGTTTACGTAACAATTTACCTGGGTTTTTACATTAAGAAAACAAAAATTTCGTCCTAAAATCGGGTTCTTCTACAGTGGATTGCCAGCTTTACAGCACGCCGGTATATTTTAATCTTGGAGCCAACGAGTCACGCAAAAAGGTAAACTTACATGTATAATACTTGTATGTATAGTAATGTACCTTTACATTACTGTGTAGAGTTGTATTTCTTGCTAGAATAGCTAGCATACAAGCCTTTGTTTATGGTAACTTGCTAGGTATACTTACTAATGCTAGCACTAGGTAAGACTTACAAGGTAGTAAGCACTCGTGTGAACACAGAGGAAACGCGTCAGTTTCATTCGTGCTTTTTCCTAATACCATCCTTGAAGTACCGTCTAATCAGCTTATGTAGAGGTTTAGTATTGAAAAAAGCTTTTGTAAGTAATATTAACACAATCTTTTTCACAAAGAACGCTTTCTAATTTTAATATCTAACCGATATATACGCCTGAAGAATATTTAAGTCGAAAAAAAAAAAAAGAGGGGTAGGCAGAGGCACTTGCTAAAGCAAGTACCCACGGTTCACCAAGCGTATTTAATCCAACGTGACAGGGGGTGAGCCCATCGCTGTTATTGGGTTCACAGACCTTGTGGTGTGCGGGTTTCATCACGATGTTGTCCTTCACCGTACGAGCGTTGCTTTGCGTACATAGGCTCTGAAAAAGAGTCCCATTGGTACACGT
>SJJU01002173.1:0-43733 GCA_012932125.1 Conopomorpha cramerella | reverse complement strand
CTGCTGCCCGTTCTCTGGAGTTCCCTCGGTCGCCTCTTACGACCCCCATGACGGGAAAAGTTGGGCTGGGGTGGTGAAACATGTATTCTATTCGCCACCACACGGCACAACGGCACGGTTCTAACTGTTCGATATATAAAATGCAAAAACCCTTTTTTCATTCTTCATCGGTTAGCCAAGCCACTTAAGCTAGAGGTTTGAAAATTTGGCTCCTAGAGGTGTGTAGGGTTCCACTAAGAACGATTTTTCCTAAATATTTATTAGATATTTTTATAAATTTTGAAACCAAGCCCTGGATTAGGGCATAATTATGCTATAATCTTTTTAAGTAATACTGCGGGAACCAAATAAACCGCGACCATCACCGCGAAGTACAACTAATGTCTAAACAAACTTCGTAATCCCTAACCTTTGGTAGTACAATGTTTTCTAAATCACTTTTACCTAGGGACTTAAATAAACAAATTGTAAAGGAAATGGTTGTAAGTGGCCAGCTTATCGCATAATCTACGTTGGAATATATGTCACCTTTTACGCCACAAATAAAACAACGCGTTTTTTCTAACAGGCTGTGATGAACAGCATAGTATAACTTGTGATGAACATTGCCATGTGTCTAGGATGAAGCCAATTTTCTTATTTGGAACCTAAGCTTCGCTTGGCTAGATCCCGAGAGGGGGCTAGCCTTCTATCTTGGATCACATATAGTAGTTGAACTAAACACGGTATAGAAATAAGAAGAAAAAATATATATTATGCTCTGCATTGCAATTAATAATTATTATTGTTTACTTCCCTAATCTAAATAGTGGGAGACAGCATTATTACAAACGACGCGAAATTGCCTTTTGGGAGAGCACCACGGGTGAATGCGGAGGACTAAAACTAGCGGGGCTGACGTTCTCCTCAAACTATACTGCGCAAGAAACCTAGACTCAGGTTTCACAATATTTCTGTTCGCAGTATGATTATCGGTGCATACGAACATATGACATCTACTATTTTCGGAAGCATTACTCAACACTATACATACATAGACGCACTTTCTCAAAAGGTGATGAGCATAACTTTAGGATCAGAAGTACCATTCGGGTACATTTAGCGAACAAGGTGTCCAGAATGTCAATATCAGACTTCAGTTACAAGTTGCTAGCTCTTAGACTGAACAAACCTAAATGTCCAGATCTCAGTGTCCTTACATTATTGTAACATTAGTCTCTAATTAATACTTTTTCATATTTTTTTTTTAATTTTCATTTTCATAATCGGCTCTTACGGCATGCCAGGAAGAAAGGCAGCTCATTCTATTTACATCCTAGATCAGCATGGGTACTCACTTGTAATATTCCTCCGAAGCCAGAACTCTTTGAACGTTGCTGTACCAAGGTACTATATCCGTGCCGTTCAAGCAGGAGCTACCGTCTAAGGGTTGGAATCCAGTCATGGAGCAGATGTCACCGATAGAAGTGCATTGGCGCATGTAGTAAGTCAGATCCGAAGCAACGCCAGTGTTGTTCTCACGACACGCTTGGTCGTATACACCGCTGTAGCAAACTGAGAAGAATTGGAATAGTTTAATGTTTTGTTTATGACAATTTAATAATTTGTCGAATATTCAGTCAGGCCTTATTCCCTATCACGTTATGACGGCTGTCCCAGGACGGTAACTTTAGTTCAAGCTTGGCTCCAATATTTATTGTGTGTACGATAACTTTCAATGTATCTCCAAGACCGTTCTACATTGGTGTATTTGATCCAAAAGCGGAACTTGTATCCAGTAGTGCCAATGTCTGGCGCCGGCATTAAATAAACACATTTTGGGAACCGAGGGCATTTGCTCAGCAAGTACTTCTGTGTGGGGTATACCCTACTTATTGGGGTACTCGTACTGCTAAGCAAACGCCCTTTTCTTCGGATATAGGTTAAAAGCTGTTGGTGTTATTTTTTTGTATGGACAGTAGCCAAACGAGCTAGCAAATCACTACGGGCTTTGATTGCTCTCAGAAATGTTTCTATGATGCACTTTCTACGATTTTTGCAAGAGAATGATATTAGCCGTGGTAAGCGAATTTGATACTTACGATCACTGTTATACTCGTTGTCACAGGAACCCCATCCCATAGAACCACCAATGGAGACAATCGTGTAAAACAACGTCCATGCGACAATAATCATGTAGTATACGCAGATGATGAAGATCACCACCAGCGTACAGTATCCTAGGCCGCTGAAAAACGGCGAGATGTGACTGAACGCTTCTATTGGTCCCAGTCCAGTGTACTGTCCTATGTACAGTTCGAGGTAGAAGATCGGCAGGCCAATAAATAACAGCATCAAGAAGAATGGTATTAAAAATGCACCTGTAACAAATAAATGTAATGAATGCAGGTAGGTTTCCTAAATTGAAGTATAAGCAATCCAACGATGAGAACAAGTCTTCAAACATATTTGTCGCAAAGCTGATTTTATGTTTCCTGATAACATATTTTTTTCTGGGCACATAAATCACGTTGCTCAGAGTTGGATTCGATTAGACTTCGGTTATAGAGAACCTTGTACTTATAAACATACCTATGTTACAGTCTTTCTGCTAAAATCGGATAAGTACCTTCTTTTAATGTATACCTTGTGTAGCGTCTAGTTAAGTTTCCTCGACAATGTTTCGTGAAAGCATTTCTATTAAGTCGTATAATTCCTATATCGAAATATTCATTAAATACCTTATTTGATTGGTGTTTCCCGACGGTGAAAAATCATTTTTCTACCCTGAATTGTTCCTAACAAACGACCAAAGTCAGCAGCTCTGAATGTCACTCATTGTCTCTATAATGACAGTGCCTATTTTAAATTGGGTGGATATATTATTAATTCAGCGTTCTACGTCAGTTTTGATTATCTGAAGTCAAATCAATGAGACAACATGGTAATTGCATTCTGATTATACTAGAATATACGTACTATTTTAAGCTACTAAGTTAATATTGTATAACTTTAGAAAGCTTAGTTCCCAATGGTAAAGGATATATTTGATAAGAACATATTATGTACACGTTTTACCCGGTAGTTATTTTCGAATCAATTTCAATCTAGGTTGAACCACTTTTAGTAAACCTAAGTATATTATCAAATATTTGTATGATAATAATAATGATAATAATATTTTATTTATCAAAAGTAAGTATAGTATGAGTTCCTCTGTTGTTTCAACTAATTTCTGTATATCCGATTTAAATGACAGCTTTTTTTAAACGCACTGAACAAGCGTTTAACCATCATCCGCTATACCACGCCTCACGCCTTTTAATCCGAAAACGGAGTAGGCAGAGGCACTTGTTAAGCAAATGCCCACAGTTCACCAAGTGTATTAATCCAAAGTGACAGGGTGTGAGCTTATCATCGTTAGGCGTGTGAACCCTACACGCCTTGTGCTGTGCGGGTTTCATCACGATATTATCCTGAACCGTATTAACCTGAGCATTGCTTTGCATACATAGGCTCTGAAAAAGAGTCCCATTGGTTCACGTCCAGTAGGATTCGATTGCAAGTCAAGTATCCGACCAACTGGACCACAGACAGAGTCCTTGTTAATTTTCCGAAGGTCAAAAAGTGACAATATCCAAGTAAGTAATTGTTAAGGGGGTCAATGAACGTGCCTACATGCAGGTATTCGAAGAAAACACCTGCATGAGTCTGTACTAAATTAATTCCTTACACAAAGCGGCGGAGATTTAGACCCTTATTCTGAATTCCTATCCCATCTAACGATTGAAAGATCATCTGCATCTGACAACCCTGACCAGTGAGGGCATAAATTATATTTTCGTCTACATACATACATACACTTCACGCCTGTCTCCCAGAGGGGTAGGCAGAGACTACAGATCTCCATTTGTCACGGTCCTGGAATACCCCTTTCGCTTCATCTACATTCATACATCTTTTCATATCTGACCTCCAGTTTCGAGTACTTTTCACGCCACCTTCGGCCAGGACATCACCAATCTGGTCAATATATGTCCTTCTGGGGCGACCTCTACTCACCCGGCCCATTACATCACCCATATAAATCTCTTTCGTCAATCGATTTTCTTCCATTCTCTCCATATGCCCAAACCACCGAAGCATGCCCTTTTCAATCTTGGTCACTACATCTTCCTTCAAACCACAACTTTCTCTTATCAAACTATTCCTTATCCTGTCATTCAATGTCACGCCTTTCATGCTCCGCAATGACCACATTTCTACTTTCACTCCCGTACATTAAGGTAGGTGCCAGTACAGTATTTTCTTCTACTGCCGGACATATTTCACTTTTATTTGCCAATCTAGCTAGAACTCGAAGTGTATGTAAGTTCATCAGATATGTTCCTCCCGACGTACGAAAAAAAAAACAATAATTCTTACCTCCTCCATTTCTGTAAGCAAGGTAGGGGAACCTCCAAACGTTGCCAAGACCAACAGCATATCCAAGGCAGGCAAGTACGAACTCTATTGGTCGGTCCCATTTAACTTTCTCTGGTACAGCATCAGAACCCAGCGAAGGTCCATTGGATTTTATCGAAGGCCTATTTTCCAAACCATTTGGCGGCTGTGGAAAGAATGGAGATTGTTAATGTAAAATTGTGGAAGAGTAAGGTGATTGCTACAATTATTGGCTGGTCTGGAGTAATTGACTACATGAACTATGAATGGAAGAAATAAGAACTATATTCCGTTGAACATTGCCAATAACTATAGTATTTACCCTACATACCAGTGGCGTGCACACCATATAGACAAAAAGACACTGCCTACCTTAGTATTTTGGCTACCCGACCTAATAATAGAGTTATTGCTAGTTCTTTTTTTGTTGTATTCACGACATAGGCTAACGAAGGTCCTGTGTTTTGTGGGTGAGTAGATAGGGAGGTACCTTTATTTCGTAAAGACAAGTAACCTATACATAGGTGTCAATCCTTGGCGATTACTGCCTACCTTGTTGTAAAAGCCAGTGCACGCCACTGACTACATACGATAGTAAAACTAATTAAATTGATTGAACATACATTATGTTGATTGAATATCGTATCATATATAACTTTACAGTACCTGGACGACCGAGCTTCGCTCGAAGTAAAAAAGTCGAGAAAAGGAAGAAAGGCCATTGCTCTGTAGTGAGCTAATAATAATAAATTGGTCGTAAGCGTTTCTGTTATCTGTCAAATGAATTCATACCGAAAGAGACGTTGCTAAAAATAGTACTAACTTACCTAAAATTGTTTATGAAATAGGTCCCTGGGGAGAGTCGAGGCATAAGGCTGATTATACAAAGATACGTCATTTGTAGTAATGTTGTAGAGATGATTTGGCTTATGTATAATATAAAGCGAGAGTCGATAGCTACAAAATTATGGTGCCTAAGTAAGAAGTGGAACTTGGAGATATTTAGATGTGTAAACAAAATTATGTGTGACCCAGAATGTTGGCTCAAAAGTATAGTTAAACTATTACTATTGTAGGTACAGAAAACCGGGATAAAATTTATAGAGCGATTGTAGAGGAAGATTAATATAGTAGGGAAACAATTGGTATCAATATTGCACTCAAGCGAAGCTGGGACATGCCGCTAACAACTTATAAGTCATATTTACTTAGCAAAAACATTCTGCGAACTCCACTACCACTACACTTAACTTAGTACCACATTTCACGAGCTTCAACTATAATATAATTAAATCTCTAACTTATATAAAGTAATCCGAGTGGACTACGTGTGAGACCATAACACCTAATTAATGGCAGTAATTTACAGAAAACTCTGACTTTCCTGTATGCAATAATAAAAGCCGCATTTATTTGCATAACATTTTGGAAAAAAGTGTTTCGCGAGAAATATTGTAGAGTCACAATGAAAAATGAAGATGTGTTACATCAGGAGGAGTAATTGACGATATTTAAAAAAAATAACCCCAATTAAAAATACCTTAATTTACAATCATCATAAGAAACATATATTTATTATATTTTTTGAGAAAATGAATAAAATGTAAAACAGAATCTCAGACGCGAAATACGGCTGTAAAAAAGGGCCTTGCTGTTTTTTTAATTTGTCTTAGGTATGTCGTACTTCAATCAATAAAATAAGTCTTTCAATAGGACTTCAATCAATAAGACTCACTGAAAAATAAAACAAACACCACCGGTTTTGATCATAAAAAGTTCATTGAAAATATGTTCTAATATAAAGAAACTACCTCTACAAGTATACTATTTTAAATTCTCGCATTAAAATAATAGTATTGTGTAGACATGGGCATGTTACCTTTAGTGGAATGCCCGTGATGATATTGTTTAAATCAAATGCCGAGGTTTTTTTTTTTCAAAATAGTTCACATACACAATCCTCAATCAATCATCCTGATTATTTGATGTCTTACTCATCTCTTATTCACTTTTCTTATTTTGATGTTTAGGCAACCATACATTTTATTTAAACATGAAATGAGACCATACATTTCATAAAAATCGCAAATATAAACAAACAGCAGCCATTTTGTTATCAGCAAAGTATTTTTGTAGGTAGGTATTCAATAAGATAGACACGGACGTATAAGTATTGCAGCCGTACTGGCTAGACGTATTTTTTGTCTATTTTATATGCATAAAACAACACCAAAAACAAATTGTGTCGTCAATTACCATCTCAAACAGTCACTATTTATAAAATTCGACGAAGACCCAGACAGAATAGTAAATTAAAAAAAAACTAAATCAAGGCATAGCCGTCTTCTCCGTAAGCATCATCACTACATATTATAAAACAAAGTCGCTTGCCGGCCAGTCCCCTATATATTTTTATATCTCTAAAACTACCCAACGGATTTTAGTGTGGTTTCTTTTAATAGATAGAGTAATTCTTCAGGAAGGGTTATATGTATAAAACATACAAATAATAGCAGGGAAACACTCTTGATAATGGCAAAACAACGTTTGCCGGGTCAGCTAGTTCATATAAATGTAAATACAATTTTCCAATATTTGGAAACCATTTAAAAAGTTAAGATACAGTGTGGGCAACATGTACATGTACCTACCATTCCGGTGAACACATTCAAATACGTCACCAGCCAAAATGACCTAGAGCAACAAATAACAACGCACGATAATTGCATTGACAAAATAACTGAATGTTAAAAACTACGCTCAAACAATTCGCGGACTGCGCTTTTCGAACTACACAAATCAAAACGTGATTCACTCAAACAAGGGAATAATCGTTCTCATTTAAATGTAAATGCATTCACTGGTTGTGAATGGGAGTGGGGGATTCGTTCGATCCTCGCCGTCTATTCAAATAATATTATACCGAAGTTGTCCAAGTCACCCGGCGCTGGGCTCTCCCTGGGCGAACTTCTTCCGTACATACTTCGCGGTGATTATTCAGGAAACTTGATTCCACCACTACCGGCACTCGACTTACCTAGACGGGGATCGAGAAAAAAAATTGTCATTCCGCATATTTTTGTGATACAGGACTGAACGGACTATGAATGAAACAGGGCGTAAGCTAAAACTGCAGTGTGCGGAATTTTAAACTAATAATGTAGAGAAAAGACTACATTTTCTACAATTTGTACGATCTACAGCGTCACCTTTTAATGGTTTGACGAAAAACTTTTAATTTTTTTATGTAAAGTATTCGGTATATTACAAGTCAATGCCCTTACTAAGTATGTATCGATGTCACAGAAGGTATTTAAATGAGAATGAGAAAACTTCCCAGAAAGAATGATTCAAATGTGCGCGACATTTTGAATCGAAGATGTTTCTTAGAAAAAATGATGAAACGAAGATCGTGCCCTTACCAGTAATTGTATTACCTAATATTTATACAAAAATACAGACTAATTGATAATATAATAATAATAAATATTTGATATGTACCACGTTACTTTACACACTAGAAGAAAAACAATTTCATTGCGCGTTAAATTTTTTACAAAATCGATAAAAATCACTCGGTAAAATTCCGAAATTAGACCTAACAAAATTCGTAGTCGCAGAACTTTCGCAACATCGATGGATAAATTGAAGAACTCAATAAGGTACCTACTAATTGTTTGAGAAACTAATTAGTGATTTTACAAGCTGCAAGATTCAAATGGATGAGATAAAGTCACTAATTAATGGAAAGACTTGAAAGTTTTTAGTTTAACTTTGAGTTACCGGTAAGAAGGAGCATTGTCTTCTATCAGTCTTTTTTTTAGCGACGCGAGGAAACTTCCGTGATGCCTTTTAATGCAAGCTTTAAAGTTACACTTATAGTTTTCTTAGAAAGATTTTGTTAGTTTACTTTATATAAATAGCGATGAATTACGCAAAATATATGTCGCGATGGGAAGCCAACGAGACATACACTAGTAAAAGTAATAAATTAAAATAAAACTTAACAAAAACATGGTAAATGATGACTCACTGACAGGTTAATACAAAAAGTCAGTGTATAATTATTTAATTACATTAAAGGAAAAAAAATAATTAAGTATAAAAATCCTACTTATCTAATGCACAAAAATTACACAAATAATAAATAAATGCCAAAACAACAATAAAACCAGTAACACAATTTATAGTATAGGTTTATCAAGACATTCAAAAATCTTTTTTTTTATTTACCAGAACGGTCATAAAAGATGTCGAGCCCAGCCATACTTTTAACGAGACAATTAAATTTTTGATTGTCTCGTTCATAATCTAAATCTTTGCATAGGATGGTTGAGCCATCAGGAAACTTGTGGCGAAAAAAAGGCGAGTGACGAGCCAGGTTAGTGGAACAATTTCCAACTGATAAAAGCTTGTAAGTGAAACAAGTTTTCGAAAGAAGTCAAAATTATCGCATTAGAGACGATCTTAAAATTCGTATTCTTATTCTTCTCATGTTTCATATAAATAGCAAATAAGGGTTATAAAACTTAAAAATGCATAAACTCATATTGTACGAAAGACGTTGCACCAAACACATAACAACACAGTAACTAAGATTTTGTTTTTTCAAATTGTGTATCCCGCTTCACACTGATATCTAAATCGAAAAAGTATTTATGATTCAACGGTAACTAAAAATAAGTCATTGCACTGGGTCGGTAGTTTGCTGAAAACAATTCCGCCTACAAAGTTACCTTCGTAAGTAAAGTAATCGATCATTAACCGTTTCAAACACGAACGAAATCCAATATCGATTTCCCAACAAGTTCGAGAATAAACACCCGAGTTGTGACAACTCTCACACGTTCAGACTAAACACCTTTGTGTCTCCATAATCGACTTAGTCTTGAGAATTGAAGTTGCAGCAAAGTTAACGTGTCGACCCGACTGCGAACTGATTTCCAGCAACGTATGCAAGGCACACCTGCTCTCTCGCCGAGTCGCCAACTTTTCGTTCGACTCTTCACTTCGGGAAACTGCGCCCGGAATGGGTGCATTATGCCTACCTGCTGTGATTTAATGCGAGACTCTAGTGTTGACAAGTTCTTAGACTGTCTTAGACTTTTCATATTTAAAGCGCGAGCTGCTGTAGCCTAGTTCTTTGTCGGCCTAGTACTTGGAGTTGTTATCGGAAAGTTATGAGTCTAAGGACCGTATTCTGACAGAATAATCAGTACTTAAGTAAAGCTAGTTAGTTACTCTTACACAAACACGAGACGAACGTTACTTTAATAGAGATGTGCGCGTGAGTGGAGTTTCAGAAGACTGTTCTTTGTATGTCTGTCATTTCAGAGATACATACTGCTTTTACGGTGAAGGGAAACATCAAAATGAATCCCTTATACCACAAAGTGTGTGAAACTCTGTATCGACTTTTGACTTGAGTTGAGTTAAATATCCTTGATGAATCAGGACCATTAAAGCATCTATGTTATTCCATCTTATTAAACACACTTGGGAATTGCATGTTATAGACAAATTGCTGGGTTAGCCAACGTCCATTAATAATTTATTTTAGAATGCAAAATACGATTTTGGACTTAGACTAATAATTTATTTCGGATACTGATACCTACTTGATGAATGAACGGAAGCCACAAGTCTACGATACAATAATTAGGTACATAGATAATAAATAAACGATCATTTGGAAACAAAGTTATTGATAAAATTAGCACGGATTTTAATGGTTACTACCTAAACATTTTGAATGCCGTGATTATAATCTTGTGAAACAGATTACAAAAATAATGAAAGATTTTATCATTGTAATTTAAAAATCATCACGTAGCTAACCGGTTTTTTCCTCTGATTGATCTAAGATGTTATTTTGATATTTTTAACAGATTGAAAATAAAGGATGGTCTCAATTCGATAGTATAAATTGATAATAATATAATTTGATACACTGTATTAAATTTGTAACATCTACTATAACATTATGGTAATGCAATAAAGATATTGAGTATTGAGTATTTTTTATGTGTACGATTTGGACGATTCTTCTTTTTTCTTTGTAAAATCTTTGCTGGTGTTTCCCGTTTGGTCCAATTCCGATAATGGAACACGTGATAAAACCACAAGTCTGTGTAATTTTACTGATTGAAGTCGGTTCTTTTTACTTTAAATTTATTATTTTCAAGGCACAATCCGTAAACAGATTCAATTAACGATAGGTGCGCTGTGTGTTATGTCCTTCTTGATACAATGGCGGCTGTAAGAGGTATATTTGAGGTGCCTATGAACCGATCCTTTGAAGGGACCATACTCTTGTATCAATTAATATAAAAAAGATCTTTCATAGGCTCTACACATCAGTTTAATCTAGTCGTATATGTATTTCATAGTATAACACAACCGTACTGCGGTTTTTCCCTAAGTATGGTAAGCTAATTAAAACTACATAACGGATTTTCGTAAGGTTTCTTTAGCAGATAGAGTGACTCTTGAAGAAGGTTATGGTACTAGCTATCCCGGAAAACATTTGCTTTGCCATAATAAGTTGACTTTGTACCCTGCGTATTGGGAGAAATACAACTGGTAGATGCATAAAAAATAGATAGTAGCCGATTCTCAAACATACTGAAGACGCATATGAAATTTGGTAAAAATCGGTAAAGCTGTGTCGGCGGAATACGATAACTAACATAGTGACATGGAAATTATATATATTAGATAATACATGCACATAATAGCAGAAAAAACTGTTAGTAATGTATATTGGCAGAACAACGATTTCTGGGGTGGGAACGATTGCTGAGTCAGCCCCGATTTTTACAGGTTGAAGCTGAAATTTGCAGGCTCAGGGGTTCCTTGATGTTTACGAAAGATAAGATTTTTTTTTCAAAATTCATCCCCTAAGCATGTGAAAAGGGGGGTAGAAGTTAACATGAGAGAAACCTTAATAATGGAGTTATGGTTCTAATACCTGATAGTAGTATTTTTAAAAGAAATTCGTACTGAAACTGTGCCAATGAAATCGCAGAGCGTCCACTACTCGTGTACATTTTTGTTGTACTAAATAAGTTTATCCCGTAGTTCCTACAGAAATAAAGTAAATCGAAGGATACCAAGTTTTATATTTGTACAAAAAAAAAACTACACTTCACGTCTTTTAATCACAAAGCAGGGTAGACAGAGGCACTTGCTAAGCAAACGACCACGGTTCACCAAGCGTATTTAACCCAACGCAACGTGACAAGGGTTGAGTATCCCATACCCATCGCTGTAATACGGTTCACACGTCTTGTTGTGTGCGGGTTTCATCACGATGTTGTCCTTCACCGTACGAGCGTACGAGCCTATGTACACTTACGTGCGTTTCTGCAGATAAGCACACATAAAATGTAAGGTTTTCCATTGACTGTAAAATCGAAATATTCTTATCTATTCAAATCTAGGCTAAATTGCTAGCGCTGTAATAAAACCTCTATAAAGTAATGTCTTTATTACATACCTATTAACTATTGTAACGGACTTGTACACATTTTATATTTACTTTTTCAATACAAGGTCAGTGTAATATACAGGGTGGAAAAAATTATGGACCCTGGAGGGGAACTTCTTTAGATCCTTTAGTTAGCTCATTTTACTGTAAGGAAACATTCCTTTATTTTTAAAAAGAAACAATACTGCATTAAAACATTTTTTAAATTTTGCTAGTATCAACCGGGAATCGAACCGAAATTTAATTTAAAATTGATAGGATCACGCTTTTAGATATACATAAAAGTATGTGGCATGAAGGTGAATGAACCTACCTATAAGAACTTAGGAAACTTTCGTGAGGGTGGTTCAAATTTCGAATCAATATCTAGAATAACCATATTATATTGTACTATGTAGCTATCTGTTATCAACTTATCATTCTAATGATTTATTTTATCAAAGGAAAATGAGATTGTAATAAGAGTAAAAAAAGTAGAACTCAAAAATACTAGAAGGTTTTTAATGAGATTATTCGTAGGTGTAATTTATCGAATGAACACAGTGTATTCCACTACGAGCGTTTATAAATTGGTGAATGAACACTGTGCACTACGAGCGTTTACCAATGGAGTAGTTTAGGTATAAAAAGTTCCGAATCCTATACGATATAAGATACCTACGCTAGAGAGCATAATCAGATGATACATAGGGAAAAGTACGTATAGTGTGGAAGAGTCTCCAAAAATCCTTCACGAAGCCACGAGTGACATAAAGGCACTGCTGCGGCTTCGTCGAGGAGCTGGGGTGGTTAAAGTAATGCCTAACACGCAAAGTAGCCACGCTGGTTGCCAGGTTGCGGATAGTGCCTCGATGAACTAAGATACTACCTACGCTATCACATACCCTACGCTGAAGATGCGTAAACTCGTACGTAAGAATAAAAGAGGAATTTTATAAAAAGAAATCAAATATAGAGGTAATAGGAAACGAAAGGGATGCAACTACTTTACTCTGTAATCGTTTGTCTTCGGACTCGCTCTTTTATGTTTTTTTTTATTTTCAAGAATCTCCTCACTCCTCCACTATTGATATCGAACCGGTGACCCATTATTCTACTTAACTCTCCAAAAGGCGACTTTGCCTTTATAAAATACATACACGGCAACAACGCATACATTTTGTTTTATGACGTCTATAATCCACAATTAACTGGCCAGAATCTTTATAGAAATACCTTTTAGGTAATTTTTAGCCTTTACAGTTAACAAGAACATCACCTATCGCTGGCCATCACCTAGCACATCGCTGAAATAATTATTTTCATATACCATGAAGAAAAACATCTAGTGTCAATATTTTTACGTCCCAATCCAGCACAACAGACAATAGTAAATTCTTAAATCACGAAGCGAAGATGTTCAAACCTTGCAACTTCACAAATCACACTGTACCAAAGCTAATGGAAACCTGTTTCTTCAGTAGCTACAAAACTTCTAACCTCTCCTTAAATCTCTTCTTCAAGGCGTTGCGAGTGCGTTTCTTTTTAATTATCTACAAAACAATCGTAGGTACCAACCTTAGTGCTCAAAGTGTTATCTGCACTGGCCATTTCCGTCGTAAAATACTTTTATAGCGGGCAATCGATTTCACTTATTCATGGGAGGCTTCACACGTAATGGCAACACAGAATTTTATTACAATAAAAAAAAACTCTAGCGCCCGCAAGCACTGCAGAGCTATCAATGAATCGACACAATATTACGAAGCCTCCTATCGCAAGATGGTGTGTTCGTACTATCAAAACATTACATCGATAAGGATAACTTTTAATCAGGAATTAGTACACTCGCGATTGAAAAATGATAAAGAAAAAATAATGAAAATTACACTCACAAGATTGCATGATAGACTACAAAATTCGTGAAGAGAGAATATTTTCAACAAGATAAGATTCACTTGTTAAGATTTATCGATCCGGATTTTTAAGTGCTAAGTTCGTTATTCGGATATCGTTCAAAGGTAAGGCTATCTCGCAGACGGCTATGATGTAATGCCTATATAGTTGTATTATATTAGTCGATATCTTGCGATTTAATCTGCGTAGTATCAGTATTTTTAGACAAACTAAATCATCTTGTACACCTTTTGCATTCTTACCAAGTGTATGTACTGAAATATACCCAGGTTAAAATAAAATAAGTGCGTCGGGTATGGGATAGAGTAGTTCGTAAAAATACATGATGCTGAAACAGACATTTTACTGAATGTTGGTATTACCTGGCAGTAATTTCTATTTATTTAATTGAGAGAAATGATAAAAATGAAAATACTATTTTACAAATTGTAGCAGAGTAATAATAAAAAATAAACTTCTTTAAAAGAGTTTTTAACATATTGAATAGGTAGGCTTTGATATGCATTCCTTAATGTCTCCTTACTTACTTCAGAAAATAGTAAAGGAATTTCTTCTTACATTCTTACCTACTCATCAGGATGCAAATGTCCAGAAGCTAAATACCATTGCAGTAGTACGCCAACATTTAATGGAGCGGAGCTAAAGACGGCGGCGGTAGACAGAGGCTCTGTATAGAAGAGGATTTGTAGGGCCCTATTCCTATTTGGTACCCCAGGACCTAAGTAAGTACCTATTCGCAAAAGAAATCTTTGCGCTATGAAATGAAACATAGGTATTACAAAATTTATATTCAAACGATGTCTAAAATAAATATGCAGACAGTACTACCAACATCTATGCAAGGGATTGAATCAATATAAAGATGATCATAATTACCTCTTATTTTCTTTTGCCTACATAAAATTATTCATTAATATTCAACATGCAGGTACAAAAGTCGAATAATAAACAGGTAATGAAAAGATCATGTTATATACTTACAAAAGGAAAAACTGACTAACTGAATAACACAGCAAAAACTTAGAAACTCCAATTTTATAAAGTAGAAACCACCTAGGTTTCTACTTCCACGCAGGCGAAGTCGCGAGCACATAGCTAGCTCTAATAAATATTACGCATCGTTGTATTTGATGTAAATTTTGTACAAAAAAATATTCAAGTGTCGGACTCAAATTGTAAGGGCAAATACATAATGAAACTCAAACAAAGTGTCACAAGCAAACAAAGTACATAAGTACCTAAATTAGCTGTTGATTTTGAGCCTGGCATAGATTTGTTTGTGAAGTGTGTATTTTTCAATATCTATAATTGCGTACTACGCGAAATTTTGGATGTTGGTTACTTTCACACAAAAACTACTGAACTGATTTCGATGAAACTTCACAATAATAAAGCATCAGAATAACACGTAATCTATAATTTATCCCGAAGTTCCCACGAAAGCGAGATAAAATACGAGTACCACAGGGGCACAGATAATGTATAATAATAATGTAATCTACCTAATAAATAATAAAAGTAATATTCCGGGACATAATTTCACACCCAGACCCCAACTAGGGTACTTTTTACCTACCATGGGTGCCAGAGATTAGCTTTATGTCGGAGATGGGGATAATACCAAGGACTCTCGACTTATAAAGGCAGATACCCTGAGTACCTAGTTCCCAGCATTTTCGGGCATAAGAATAGTACTGAAATTATCCTTTGCCTGTCAAGAGGTGACTGAAAAGGCCGCGCGCGAGCACGGGGACACGTGCGCTTGGAACGGATGAAAGGGGACACGTGCGCTTGAAACGGATGACGGACCAAGCGCGACAGTATGATAAAATCTTTTTTTGTCAAATCGGGGGAGGTAGAGGCACTGGCTAACTAAGCAAATGAAGTAGACAGAATCTTTGGCTACATTATTTCTCGTAGTTCACTTTAAGCCTTAAAGTAGATATTTAGATGGACAGTGTTGATGATTCTTGGGATAACCCGGTCAGTAACCACTCGGCATCATTATTTTTCACGCCCTAAATAAAACAGAGATCGGCTGGACCGATTTCTCTAGTTCAACATTTTGTTGTCCTTATCAATATCACGAAAAGGTTTTTATGAAGTAAGCAAATTTTAAATTGAGCGAAAAATTACAAACATTTGAAATTCGAAATTAATATTCACAGTTAAGGGATAACTAGTACTTTTTTTATTTGTACCGAAAATGACGTTGTTACTTGTAGTAATTAATAACCCTCAATGTGAACAGGCCTTATCACCTGCCCTCGCACTGGACAAATTGCCAAACATTCCCAATCCTGATGAAAATCACAAATAATTCTTGGTTCAACAAGACTAATGGTACCAGATAAAAGATGTTTCCATTTACATAATTATGCTGATTTGGATAAAACTCGTGACTTTTACAAAGCTGAGGGTTCTTTTTTTCTTCTTTGAGTGTGGAATCTCTATGCAGTGATACTTAGGTGTGGCTTTCATTTCGAAGGCGTCCTTTGCTTTGGCTTTCGGAGATACTTTTTCAAGGAATAATGAAATTTAAGAGATACTGTTATTTCCAGAAATTCTATTTTAATAAATATTTATCACCAATGGTTAAGACCTAGACTAGTCTGAAAAATTATATTGCTTCTTGGCCGTGTTGCTACCATCCACTGACTAAAATGAAACCTGAGGGATATTGTGGGGATTCTAAATCATCTGATTGATGAATTGAGAGGATTAGACGATAAACATATTTTTCAATTAAAGAGAAATCTTTTTTAAATACACTATGAACAAGTGTTTTACCACCATCCTGCCTGTGTTAAGTAGCGATGCAATGTGATCTATGATGGAGCACAGTTGTTCTTTATGTACACGGTCGGTCAAGACAGTGGTCTGTCAGTTTTTATGACACTTCCTGTGTTATTAAAACATCAACAATGTAGAGTTGCTATAGTGTGAGAAGTAAATCTTATAATAATGTCTGATTAAAGAATGATAATGAAGATATGAGTTTCAGCCTTTCAATGGTAGACCAGATTCTTGGCCAACTGTACTTATTTACCCGTTACTAGAAGATCTCAAGCCTGTACTGAGCAGGAAACACAGACTACGGCCAGTCATTCCACATCCTGGCGGTTCGCACTACGTAAGTTGACAGAAACCATTTGATTCTGTATATAAAGCAGTAAGCGATCCCATAACCCATGATGTATAAAATTAATAAAATGCGTTGTTTTCACATACCCTCATTTATTTTAGTGGCTATTCGAAGTTAACACTGATTTTTTAATACAATATTCGAACTTTTTTTTATGTATGAACGAAGATATTAAATAAAATAAAAAAAATACACTTCACGCCTTTAATCCCAAAGAGGGGTAGGCAAAGGCACTTGTTACAGCAAGTGCCCACGGTTCAACCGAGCGTATTTAACCCAACGTGACAGGGGGTGAGCCCATCGCCGTTATAGGGTTCACACACCTTGTGGTGTGTGGGTTTAATCACGATGTTGTCCTTCACCGTACGAGCGTTGCGTTGCGTACATAGGCTCTGAAAAAGAGTCCTATTGGTACACGTCCAGTAGCCGGACTCGAACCCGGGACCTCTCGGTTACAAGTAAGTATCCGACCAACTGGACCACAGACGCTCATATATATATATTAAATAAATGACCTCAAATTGAAATATACATTCTGCCTGATAATTAAGTAGCGATGTGGTCTTCGATGGAGCACACTTGTCCATTAGGTTCCTATTCACCCCAGTGACTTGAAGACCTCCAGACTATACTGGGCAGGAAACACACTAGGGCAAGTCATTCCACATCCCGGCGGTTCGCACTATGAGAGTGAACGCAAACCGTTTGGTTCGATTAATAAGGGCTGGTCTTTACATATTTACAGGATGCGTTTTCCATTTTATACCTAGTATTAATGACTCATAGACACATACTCCACTGAAAGAAAGACGTGAAGCAATTACAAATGTACAGACATGTGCATATTACTTTTCAGTTAGACTATTGAATCCTTTGTTACAATTCCAACAATTCTCTTCTACCATTTTAATTAAACGGGACTATGTTGAATGAATTATTATGAATAGTAGATTATCGCGGCATTCGCGGGCAAAATTTCGGTATCAATGATCACACCCATACTGCTGTTTAATACTATATGACAAAATAATACACAGCTACCTGGCAAGGGAAAAACGTCTTTGTCACACTTGCAATAGAGGTATCTTGAGACGAAATTTACTTGAGCAGAGTGACAACCTCAATGTATAGACGTCGCATTTCGTTCTATTGTTGTAGATAGAGACAACAGGATTTTCGTGGGGACACTTTATCGGGGCCGTTTTGTGGCTTTTCCTTTATGAAAGGACTGAAGATGTACCTACATAGAACCGCAGCTGTGGCTTTAATTAATGGAGCAAAATGTATAGAGAATTTCATGATAGGATTTTCGATTAATTTAAAGTATACCGATGTGGTATCATTGAGTGAGTGCAATAGCAGTATCTTCTAATAGTAATCAAAATAGTGAAGTGCCTTAGAATGTACAGCTTTTTTTTGTAATACAATGAACAAGCGTTTGACCACCATCAAACGTAAAATAATTTTTTAAACCTTTAAGTAAATGAATTCGTTAATATTGCAGTGTTTTCGGTTCTAAATGAAAATTGATAGCATGACATATTCCTGAATCGTGGTCGTTAATTTTATCATAACTTTAATTGAGATACTAGCGGGTTATACGAGGTACAAATGGCTTCTTTATTTCTCATTTTTTAAAATTGTGTTTTTATGGTGGAATTAGTGTAATAATGTGCTGATTATGAAAAATAATGTAGTTTGAGTGAAAAGTAAAGGAGAGGACTCCCATTTGATCAATTTGTTATTCCCGTGTAATTTTCCACGCAACATTGAAATGTGATGGTCCACCCTCACGTTTTAATGAGTTTTTGACACGAATTGACTATTGACGACTTTATCGATAGACTATGACAATGACACCAACTTGAATACGAAGAGTTATTACTTTGTTTGTAGCAGAATTGTCGGCTTTAAAGCTGAACATAAGAGCCAAGTATACATAAAAAAGATACTAGCAAACCGCATCGGCTCCGCACGAATTATCACTGTTTCTGAACTTTATTATACATATAAACCGTCCTCATGAATCACACTATCTGTTACAAAAAAACGCAATAAAGTCTGTTGCGTAGTTTTAAATATCTAATCATACTTAGGGACAGACAGCGGGAGGCGACTTTGTTTTATACCATGTATTGATGGCATGTATATATTTTTATGCGCCATTAATTATTAGTAGGTGTAATCTAAGGTCCAACAGTGTCAACTTTTGACGATTTTGCAGTACTTTTACCGGATTTGAGTCAATAGATGTAACCGCGGAATATTTTATATTAACAGGTAATAACACCCCTATAATACGTTTTCAATAGTTACCTAATTAATATACTAATTTACTCACGTATTAGGTAATTTCAACTACCCATCTAGAAAGTTTCAGAAATAAAAATATCTTTCGAGTGCAGTTACATTTATCACAATTTGATTGGACAAGCAATAAATTTTAAAATAGCAATTTTTGTATCGGCACAAATTTAGTTGAGTCCGAGGTCTTATAATCAATAGGAGGACGTCCTCGAGTCGAGCAGACGAGAGTAGGAAGCATCGTCATTGTGAAATATCATTTATTTTTCTTATCATTGTTCGGGAAAATATCGACCCTCGACAAAGCACTTGACTCTGGAGAGCAAAAGGGATGGGACTCATGTCTTAACAAGTTTAGCGACAAGATAAACCGCCTTAAGATTACGGAGGATTTTTAACATGAACCTATATTTTTTTATTGACAAGGTTTAATAACTCGATACTAAGGGCTGCATTCACGAAAAAGTGTCCCGTTCCGCAAGCGAGTGTGCTATTACTACTGCAATATTGTCACGTTGACGTTATCACGTCAAACTACCGTCCGTAAAACGACTTTACAGAAAACCATTTTTTTCTGATATGTACGTAGTAGGTAGTTCTTTTTAAAAAAAACTTCTATTGGCTTTCATTATCAGCCACTGGGCTCCAAGGGCCTCCCCCAATGATTTCGATGATCAGTTGGGGGGAAAGCCAATAATCGCCACGTTTGGCAGGCGGGTTAGTTATCGCAGTGGTGTTGTGTTGTAACTCACAGAGAGCGCTGCTGCAAGTTCTCTGTAGATCTGCCTCGGTCGCCTCTTATTGTATATATTTTGGTCGCCAATGAAAGACTTATAAAAAACCATAAGAAATATAATCATGACAAAAACACCTTTTTTTGTTACAATTTATCAAGCTCAGTTTGTATGTTTTAAACTGGAAGGAGAAAGAGATTTGTGCGAACAGAACGTGACAAACGTTTAAAACGTTTTAACTTTCCACTGCGTTTGAAGTTCTATTGCAATTTCCCTATATTTAGTAAGTTTATCTGTGACTGTGGTATGAATATTATGCGTATTGGGTATAGCAATATCGATGAGGTATAACGTCTGTGACGTCTTGTCAAGCAGTGTGACGTCCGGTCGGTTGTAGTGTACTGTTCTGTCTGTTAGCAACGTGCGGTCCTAGTATAGTTTAGAATGTTCATCTTCTAAAACTGTGCTTGGAATATATTTGTAGTATAGGACTTTTTCTTTTATGAGGTTGTATTTGAAGGATAAATTTGCTGCCACTTGATCATATCTATGTTTATAGTCTGCTGCTGTCAAGCTCCGGTTATGTGTTGAATAGTTTCCCCCCCCCCTCGCTTTTACAATGCCGGCAGGTGTCGGAAACCAAACGGTTCATGATGTATTTTTGGTAATTACGTGTAGCTATCACTTGGTCTTGAATTGCCATCATGAACGCCTCGGTTTCAGGATTATTTATTTCACATTCTGCATAATATTTTTCCTAAAACTAGATTTCAGATTATGCTATTCTGCAAAAATAATTGTACCTACTAGTCAATATTGTACACGTCGTAAAACGCAAAGCAAATTTCGCGCGTTCAAATCCGAATTAAGTACGGGAAGAAATACCGCTATTATTATGTTTTTACGTCCCAGTCTAATTAACTTCAATAATTTGTCACGATAATTGGGAAACCCTAAACCTAGCACAACAGGGCAATTACGCGCGTAATTAATTAGCGGAATATTATTCTAAATGAGACCTAATAGGATCTTTACATTCTGACACCGTATTATTAAACGACATGACAACCGGGATGGTAGTTATCAGGGCACCTACCTCTAGGACCATGGTCGCGGGTTCTATGTTCGCCATAACACTTCAGATGGGTTGAGGCAATTGTTGTGTGTGCCTGGGTGATAATCTATCTATGCAGGTATGTATTTAAAAGTATTTATGTAAGTATACGTATAGTAAGACGATCCCGTTGGTGTAGTGGTCAGCATGTCTGCCTCTGCTCCGTAGGGTCGTGGGTTCTATTCCCACCGCTGGCAGGTATTTAGGTGATGAGCTTTTAAGTACTTGTTGGATGTGTCTGGGTGTTTAATTTATATAAGTAGGTATGTATTTAAAAGAAAAAAAAAAGTATTTAAGTAAATATATGTCGTTGTCTGATTTCCATAACACAAGTGCTTTGGCTACTTAACATGGGATGAAGGCAATGTGTCGTTGTCTGATTTCCATAACACAAGTGCTTTGGCTACTTAACATGGGATGAAGGCAATGTGTGTGTTGTAAAATATTTTTTTTTTTTTTTTATTTAAGTATAATTCTGGCACCCATAGGACAGGGTATCTTAGTTTATGATCTTCGTGTGAAATGCTCCGTGCTCAGACCAAATACAAATGGACTTGCAGCGCCACGTACCACCTTCAGTCTATCTCTTTTTTTTTAATCTTATTTATTTTATAAGCCATACATCTTAAGATTAAGGCGGCTTAAATATAACTTAAAACTATGTACCTTAACTTCTAGGACAACATGAGAAAAAAAAACCTACAGAAAAACAAACAAAATCACAGCTTTAAAAAAACAGGAACAGAACTTACTGAGAATTCTTATAATATTCCAGTCTAAGGTTAAGTGAGTGTATAAGATAACTAAGTAAACGTAACCTTCAGTCTATCTTTTTCCCACCAAAATGTATGGAATTAGATGTACATCTTGGCAAAAAAGAGTAGAAATTAAATATGGCAAGAATTTCTATGAGAAGCTGTCAAAGTCGGACGTTTCTCCATAGAGTGTTGCTACTATTTAATTTCTACTCTTTTTTGCCAAGCTGTACTGCTGTGTTTGGTTCCAGAAATACCCCGGTACATATGTACGGTAACAATGTCGTCAGCAAAGAGCATACACCATGGTGTCTCCTCCTGTATGTCTGATGTCAATGCATTCATTATTAGTAGGAACAGATACGGGCTTAGAGCCGATCCCTGATGTTGACCCACTGATACACTGAACTATTTTATTTCTACTCTTTTTTGCCAAGCTGTACTGCTGTGTTTGTATCCAGAAATATCCCGGTACGCAGCAAGGGAGAGAAAATATTTTCTCTTACTCTTTCACTCCTTCGTGTCGTCCGTATTGTTGTCTCGTTTTAATCTAAACGTTAGTGTCAGATTGCAAGTCTAGTTGTTTTTGGTCTGAGGCCCCGGGATATTTATTTAGGTATATTTTTTGCACAAAAAAAAACAAGCGAAAATAAACCTTCCTGTGGTTACCGCACCATAATACTCATATGATACTGCCAGGACCGCAGCTGCGATGGTATTTTTTGTTTAAATTTATTTCTAGTGCTTTTTTTGGCGCAGTGTTTCACTATTTATGGACGTTACAAACTATTTGAGAAATTTATTGTCATTGAGCTTGTAACGTAAAACGCCTATTTTGTTACACTAATTTATTAACACGTGCAGTTGGTTCGTTTTTTAATAAATATTAGACTGTTGGTCAAATAATTGCATTGATTTTGATTTGTATAAAACGGAGAGAAGCGTATCTTTTGTATATAACACATCCACAATCCCAAGTTCTGTGAATAAAGCCTTTCATCATCAGCCACATAACGTCCACTGCTGGACAAGGACCTCCCCCAATGAGATCCGTCTCTTGGGGTGAAATGCCAGTAATCGCCACGCTTGGCAGGCGGGTTGGCGATCGCAGTGGTGTTGTGGTTTAACTCACCAGAGAGCGCTGCTGCCCGTTCTCTGGAGAGCTCCCTCGGTCGCCTCTTACGACCCCCATGACGGGAAAAGTTGGGCTGGGGTGGTGACACATGTATTCTATTCGCCGTCACCACACGGCTCGTAGGGGTAATAATGGATCAATTTTAATCTGATCATTGAAACCCGATGGTGGAAGAATTATAAGTGTTCGTTATAGTATATTAACATTCCGTTTGTAATAAAAATAAAATAAATACACTTCACGCCTTTTTAATCCCAAAAAGGGATGGGCAGAGGCACTTGCTTGCTTGCAAATGCTCACGGTTCACCAAGCGTATTTAACCCAACGTGATAGGGGGTGAGCCCATCGCCGTTATAGGGATCACACACATTGTGGTGTGCGGGTTTCATCACGATGTTGTCCTTCACCGTACGAGCGTTGCGTTGCGTACATAGGCTCTGAAAAGATTTCCATTGGTACACATCCAGTAGCCGGACTAGAACCCGCGACCTCTCGGTTACAAGTCAAGTATCCGACCAACTGGACCACAGACGCTAATAATTAACCCTTTATCCTTATAAAATCCGTTATCCGGCAACACACGGAAATCAATGAAATAGGTACTTTATGATTTCTCGATTTCGGGTATTAACTCATGGGCATTAAAATAATGTACGTAATGAGCCCGAAATCGACTATTATTAGTATTAATAATTGCTGCAACGTACCGCGGCTTTACGTCGATCAAAATAATTACCAGTGTGGTGTTTAAACTGCAACGTAATTTTGAATGTTTTAATTTATCGATTTGATGTTTTCATTTTGTATCAGTGCCTCCCATCACTATGGAATCTTTCGTT
This sequence comes from Conopomorpha cramerella, assembly GCA_012932125.1. Lineage (NCBI taxonomy): Eukaryota > Metazoa > Arthropoda > Insecta > Lepidoptera > Gracillariidae > Conopomorpha > Conopomorpha cramerella. The sequence continues at coordinate 19,900 of SJJU01002173.1, read as the reverse complement.
TTGAAATGCTGGTACAGTCGACACAAAAACACTGCAATAGTTAGTATATATTTTCAACTCTAAAGAGTGAATTAGGTGACAGGCAATGTGTCTGCTACAATTTCTATAAATATGATTTTCAATTCTATATACCAGGGGAGCATAAAGGTGTGAGAAAACCAATCCCATAAGAGAAATTCCTATGCGACCCAAGAATAAAGCTCGCAGCGGATCCAAGATCTATAACTTTTAAATTGCAAATTTAAAAAATAAACCCGATTTTAAATGATCGTGTCGTGCCCTTTCATTTGATACCCCACTTGGACATATTTATTGAAGTTAAATTTTTCATCCCCACTTTCAACCCCCATAACTTTTGAGTGAACAGATATCGATCAAACATAGCTAAGAACACGCTCGATCAAATCAGCTTTCAAACAAAAAACCGCATTAAAATCGGATCATCCCTTTGGGAGTTACGTTTCCTCAGACTACTACTTATAACACCCCGTCGTTTTTACGTCGGGGGTTAAAAACAAATATCTTTCAAAGCCGTAGAATCCATGAGAGCCGGCGATATAGGTACACGTACTAAGAAAGACACAGAATCAATCGTTGTAGCGTAACTTTGGCTATCCAAATGCCTGGCCAATACACAATGGACATAGGCCTTATGGCATTAGAGATCGGTGGGCTAACATAATGGTATAGATGATTAAGAATGCTTTATAGGTCTTTTATCCTGGACTGGGGCCCTCAATTCATAAATATCTGTACTGAGAAATCTGCTTCTGCCAGCCATCTTGGGTATATCATCAGGCAGAAGCTGGATGCGAGAAGCCGAAAACAGGTCACAGTGGCGTGCAATTGGAGAGGCGTATATCCAGCAGTGGACAGGTATGGGCTGATGATGAGAAATCTGCAGCACATTCATGAAATACATTAATACAACTTTGATATCTTTGAGACCAATGTAACGGTAAATTAGCTAAGGGAGAAACGCTACGAAGTGCTAAACACTGGCTGACTGTACCTTCATAAAGAGCGTACCTACAAGAGTCGATCCGTCTCCGCTTGTTCATTATGAGATAAGTATCGAGAAGATTCCCTCAATTGTCGTTGGCCCCAAAATTAATGGATGCCATGTATATTTTGGAGCTCAGTCTTATTTTCGAATGGTACTTAATTCTTGAACCTGGGCCATACATACGATAGTAACAAGAGAGTTTGGACTAAGTTGAGACTTTTTTAGTATCGACGAAAATACGAGAATAGCACTACAGTTAATAGTTTGGTTGATAAGTATTTAACCGTATGCAGGCTGATTCGTAAATATCCTTTTAAGTTCAAGTCTACTGTGGGTTGTGCTGAGTGCATTTTAGCAGGAGTCAATGACCCAAAATGAAAAAAACGTAGAATAGTGTTATTCTACGTTTTCTTACGTCATTATTATGGCTGATTGTGTAATCAGCCATAATTTCAAGCATCTAAGTACCCGGATGCCGTTGTCAAAATTAATGACGTTTGTTGCATAAGAAGCCTTTATATGGAATAGCAATTTCGGAAATATTTCTATTTTATAGTATTGATTTTTGTTGCGGCCACTAAAATACACCATCTTTAAAAATTAATATGTATTTTATTCCTACAACGGTGAAGCATATTTTCGCGTAATTTGTTATATAATCGGGAGGTCATGAGTACGATTCTGGCTACTGGACGTGTACCAATGGGACTCTTTTTCAGAGCGTACGTAACAAAACGCTCGTACGGTGCAGGACAACATTTTTTTTTGACACCACGAACAAGCATTTGACCACCATATCGTGATTAAAATCGCATACCATAAGGTGTATGTTGATCACCCCCTGTCACGTTGGGTTAAATAGACTAAGTGCACCGTGGGCATTTGCTTAGGAAGTGTCACTTCCATCCCCGCTTTGGGATTAAAAGGCGTGAAGCGTATAATTTTTTACGTTATTTAATATTGAGCAAAAGTGTATACGTATACTTCTCCAGAGAATGGCTCGTACTCCGAAAGGCAGGTAGGTGCTTGGGTGGTGGTGGCAGCCCTGTACATGAAAGACTAGCTGTTTTAAAAATTCTTGGCTTGGTGGTCACGAGTGGACTTGAGTAATATAGAGTCGTAATGTCTGTGCGTGTTTTATTAAAAAAATATTCCCTGGAAAATGTTTCAAACCCCAAATGAAGTTACGGAACAAAGATTGCAGGTTTTTAGGGTCCCATATCCATAGGGTAACGTGACCCTATTAGCTTTAAGCTTCCGCTGTCCGATCGTCTGTCACCACGCTGCATCTCATAAACCTTGACAGTCAAAAAGTTGTAATTTTAACCCTTAATTTGGCAGCAAGATAAAATCGTGTTTTTTATATTTTTTTGTTAAAAATCTGTTTATTGACATCCTAAAGGTACACAGAAAAATGTAAAAAAAAATCCTGAATTTACAGTTTTTCTGAAAAAGTATGTTCTTCACAAGGAACGTCGTCCTGATGCTTTTTATTTCAGTGTTATTGGCAATGTCAATAAACAGATTTTTAACAAAAAAATATAAAAAACACGATTTTATCTTGCTGCCAAATTAAGGGTTAAAAATTACAACTTTTTGACTGTCAAGGTTTATGAGATGCAGCGTGGTGACAGACGATCGGACAGCGGAAGCTTAAAGCTAATAGGGTCACGTTACCCTATGGATATGGGACCCTAAAAACCTGCAATCTTTGTTCCGTAACTTCATTTGGGGTTTGAAACATTTTCCAGGGAATATTTTTTTAATAAAACACGCACAGACATTACGACTCTATATTACTCAAGTCCACTCGTGACCACGGTTCATGCAACTGCGTCAAAACGTCGAGTGAAATAACAAAGGTAACCTCAAGATTGTCTTTGATTATATTCGCACCTACGAGTATACCCGGTGAACAATATATACCAGTGAAAACGTGATTACAACGATAAAATTATTAATTAGAACCATTGTTCTCAGAAATGTACATATTAAACGTGCAAGAAAAATATCATTTGCAAAAAGTGAACATATTTGATACTTCCAGGCAGGCTACAAGTTCATATAATCTACCCGCCTTCCACTGAGGTGGTTTCCACGAAAATATCTGAGCCTTCAATATGGATATTGAATTTACAAAACAAAAGTAGGTATTTCCAGTAGGTAACCAAGAATTATTAAAACAGCTAGTCTTTCATGTACAGGGCTGCCACCACCACCCAAGTTCCTACGTGCCTTTCGGCGTACGAGCCATTCTCTGGAGATATTTTTGTTCAATATTAAATAACGTAAAAAATTATACGCTTCACGCCTTTTAATCCCAAAGCGGGGATGGAAGTGGCACTTCCTAAGCAAATGCCCACGGTGCACCTAGTCTGTTTAACCCGTGATAGAGGGTGATCAACATACACCTTGTGGTTTGCGATTTTCATCACGATATGGTGGTCAAATGCTTGTTCGTGGTGTCAAAAAAAAATGTTGTCCTGCACCATACGAGCGTTTTGTTACGTACGCTCTGAAAAAGAGTCCCATTGGTACATGTCCAGTAGCCAGACTCGTACTCATGACCTCCCGATTATATAACAAATTATGCGAAAATATGCTTCACCGTTGTAGGAATAAAATACATATTACATCAGTAATTCAATCCGGTCGGTGAACCGTGATCAAGTGCCTTTGCCTAACCTGCCGCGCTTGGATTAATAGCACGTGTGTGAATTATTCACTATCGACATTCACAAGTACCTTACACGTGTGCATGAGGTAATAATCGAAGCTTACTTTAAATGACATGTATCGGTGTGATAATACGGTTTTTCTATCGTTTACGCAAACCACTCTAATGTAATATGCATTTTTTATTTTCATTCTGACCTTCTTTTTTATTGAAAACTAGTGGACGCCCCGCGATTTCATTCGCATAGTTTCAGTATGTCATACAAACTATAGCACCCTCTATACTGCACTAAGTCCCACAGGAACGGGATAAAAATCGTGTGTTATTCTCCTGGTTCTAAGCTACGTCCCCCCAGTTTTCTGTCTAATCGGTTGAATCGTTCTTGAGTTATAAGTGCTGTAACAAACCTGTCTTTGTTTTATATATAAGATAAGCACGAATCTTTTGTCCACCATCATCGTTTGACAAAGATCAACAAATTCACAAATTTTTTCAAAAGTTTTTAATTAGCTTATAACTTAAATGAACAGTCTTCCTAAATACATGACCAAAGCAAATGCAATAAGATATGTCTACAGTGAAATGTTCATACTGCTAACTTCTATCTGGCTTATCCTGGGATATAATATAAATGAGATGATAAATGGGATAACAGACGTGATACGACAATAATTATTAATCAGTCTTCTGAAAAGTAAAAAAAAATGTGCAACATTTTTCAGCAAATGTAGCGTGAATTCATAATGCCATTCGAATATGAACCATACTGCCACGTTTCAAAGTGGAATGGCATAGAAATTGAAAAGTATTGTTTCGCTATTAAATCAATTTTATCAAAAAAATATATTTTATGAGCCGTAAGGGATAATATTGATAACGCCGAGCGATTGCTTCTTATCCGAAATTATCGGCTTATTGCCAAATATGGCATAAACTCCGATATTTTATCTTGGACCGACATACATACATTAACTCACGTCTATAAAATCCTTAGTGGAATGGACAGTTTTGGAGGCGGTACAACTTAATGGTCACTGTAGCCTAAGAATTTCCTTCCATACAAAGAATTAGTTTGCTTTTGAAGGAAAGAACTCAATCAAATCACAATCGAAAGGTAATAAGCTGAAAAATATTTATAAAATTAATAATATTAAATATTTTCATATGCATTTATTTAAAAGAAATTATTTAAGTAAGTATATTTCGTTATCTGAATATCATAAAACAAGTGCTTTAGCTACTTAACATGGGAAGAAGGCAATGTGTGTGTTGTTGTATATTTTATATTTATAAGTCGTGGATTAACTTTGTTAACTATCTCATTAAATAGTTCAGATCTTATCGTTAGAGTGTTCGCCTTTCAAGATCTTGGGTAGTCTTATACGACATCTTTTTTAGTGTCGAACTCTTGCCGACTAAACCCCGATGCCCGAGCCACGATGACCTTGGAAGTACTCGAAAGAATTGTTTTAGGACCCGCACAATTGATCGGTCCAGTTTGTCCAAAGACTGCGGCTCGCGGCAGATGGTGGTGTGTCTACCCCAGCGACCTCCATCGTCGACGTCACATTTTGTAATATTTTGTTTGAAATAAAAACATTTTCATTTTCATGTTCAGGACGCCTTATACGCCAGGAAGGGGATACCGTAATACTATACAGGGTTACTTGTAACTCGACGTATTCCTGGTATGGGGTGATAGAGGAGTTAAAATGCAATAAAATAAACCTCCATATGTATGGTCGGAAATTAATGGTTCTTGAGATTTCCCCAGTACTATAATTTTCTATAAGCCCGGAAATACACAGTTGATGACTAGGACATCTGTCTATTCTCTTTTTTGTTGCATACAATTTATTGCCGGCTTTGTTCTACCCCTTTTTCTATCCCTCTATTACAATTAATAAGGTATTGGACTTGTTGTATAAAATGTCTCAATCATTTTAATCGTCTGTTCTCTACAGCCAAGACTATACTTATACTTATGTTATATTAGCGGACAACCCCGTGAAATAATAATACTAAGTGTTTCACTATTACATCATGCATGTATCAATCACTATATCTATTAAAGGAAACCGCAATAAATACCACGCAATGTTTTTTATTAGTTTTAAAGATATAGGTATTTATACATAGCCTCGCCTTTTGCAATCTTATCATTGTCAGTTTTACATTTTTAATGTACAGTGTGCAATAAAGAGTATATTCATTCATTCATAGGGACAGACAGCGGAAAGCAACTTTTTTTTTCTTAATCACTATGAACAAGCGTTTGACCACCATCCTGCCTGATGTTAAGCAGCGATGTGGTCTACGATGGAGCACACTTGTTCAGTAGGTACCTATTCACCCGCGGCTTGAAGACCTTCAACTATACTGCGCAGGAAACACAGACTCCGGCAAGTCGTTCCACATCCTGGCGGTACGCATTATAAAAGTCGACGCAAACCGTTTGGTTCGCGTAAATGGCAAATCCACCTGGCATGGATGACGTTTTGCCGTTCTCTGATTCAACTTTATTTTATACCTACTATATATATATACATACATATTACATACATGGCAGTTTTAAACAAAGCACATATACATATATATGTATATTATGATGATTAGACAAAATAGCCACAGTAGTACTTTCCAATAATAAGTACCTTGTAGTAAAGTTAAATAATTATGTACTTACAAAAATTATATCTTCCAAAAAAAAACAGTAATGAAATATTATGTTTAACCTTCATTCCTTAAATTAATATTATGTCTATCCTTCGATAAAAAAACTGTTCACATAAAGAGACAGTGGCGATATCAATTACGTGTATTTAGCGTATAATATTTATTAAATTTATTGCTATAACATTTATTGAATATCCGGTACCTAGAACAAAGCCGGAGACCAATGAAAGTCCATTCACTGAAAACAATTTATTATTTAGCAAGTGTTCTTGAAAGGGACTTAATAGGTATGTCACAGGCAGTAATTTCCTCCTAACAAGCTTAATATATCATAAGGTTTCGTTATTAGAACTGTAATTAAAAGGAAATATTGGGGCAACTATTTTAGTATTTCTTTGCAGAATTATAATACCTACGTTCGCTATAACGAGTAAGTAAAAAAATTGAAAATAAAAGAGCAATTGTCTTCCTAAGAGCCTTTCTGATTCTTTTTTAACCAGAGTCAAGCCCACAATACTTTAACTAACTAATCTAACTAAAACTTGTTTTATTTTAACCCGCCCATTAAACAACTTTTTTAACGTGGGAAATTCCTTTATGCATACTCCAATACTAAAACCCCACGGTGCGCTATAACCCAGGGCCCCGAAACAGCCTGAGCCGTCATACCTACCTGCATCAGCTATTTTCTGGAGACTTGTACATCTTCTTGCGTCTTTTCACTACTGAACAGCTCTGGCTTATTATTACGGTTCGAATAAGTAATGAGTAAAATGCTTGTTTACGTACGTCTTGTATTTAACCTACATAGAGTGCTAGTGTACGCCCCGCGATTTCATTTGCGTAGTTTAGTCGTACCTGTATCCCAAATTTCAAGCGTCTAACATGAGCGGCTTAGTTTTTTCATACAAAAGTATTTTCCCGTTAATGCCGTTCCCGTTAGAATTTCTGGAATTCTTTTCTTAGTGCACCTCTACGGCACCTAAGCTATGTCCGTTCCAAATTTCAACTGCCTAGGTTTAACCGTTTGGTCTGTGCGTTGATATGTCAGTTAGTTAGTTTCTCCATTTATATATTTGATTTTACAAGTGGTCTCAAATCGTTTGGTCCATCACATTTCATTCTAGAATAATGTACATTTTTCTTAATAACTTTCTAACCAGCCAGTACCGCTGTACAATGGTTAAAGAAATGTGATGCACCACTGATGAATCGATGTCGCTTATCGATATCTTATAATTAAAGAAAAATTTAATCTAAACACGTACGATCGCAATCTATGTCGTAATGAAATACCTCTTATATGTAGTTGTAACTAGAAATTGTAATCGTGACAGACACAAAATTATGATTTGCAAATTAGGTGCGAGTTTAGAAGGTGACCCTCGAAGAGAGGTCGAGAAATTTCGAGTCAAAAGTAAATTTACGTTTCGCGAAACCGCAATTTATTTCCAGTGATTTTAATCACGCCAAGATTTATTGTTTTATAAAATTACTTTTGAGTGAGACAGAAGATATTATCGACTATTCCAAAAGTATTTTTTGAAATGCATTATATAGGTAGGAAGGTGGATTATAATATTCGACGATGATTCATTGTTTTTGGATTAAATATTGCAAGTTTTATGTGATGGAAAACTGGGACAATACCTTGACTTGACTTGATATGGTGGATTGTATCGCTACTCTACAATAATATGTTTTTCACAACGTTATACCACTCGTCTAGAGCTATCCCTGTCATAAAGCGAGAACAATATAACTTTAAGGCCTCATGGTACAGGAGCGAGAGGATTTGCCAGATTTGCAGTTGGAGATACTAGAGAAAGTCAATCCGCAAACTATACCAAACGACTTTCCATAAGGAACTCTATGTCAAAAACGATTAAAAAAATACCTTTAAAGTGGCAATCAGCTGATTGGTAAGGTTGTACGAGGAGGTGAAATTTTTTTTTCTTTTTGACATGTCCTTGGAGAAAGTTTTTAGAATCATGGGCTGAGTGACATTCTCGAGTTTCGCCAACGTTTTTGATTAAACGTTGTATATAAAAAGGATATTCATTGAACACATTCGTCATGTTGCAGAAGAAGGCGCGGCGTATTGCACTCAGTACACGATACCGGCCAATCTGTATGAAGAGTATAAAAGTATCTTATGACACGTATCTATGTGGATAAGGGGAAAGTGTCGTTACAAGACACAGTACATTAGTGAAATTAATGAGAATTTTTTATTCTATTTTCATACACTTGTTTAAATGTGCCAACGAGTAAAAATCCACATGGCTTTTTACTTTACCTCACCGCACACCTTTACGTCACCACATGGTGATGGCGAATAGAATTAATGTGTCACCACCCCAGACCAACTATTTCCGTCGTAGGGTTCGTGAGAGGCGGCCGAGGGAACTCCCCAGAGGACGGGCAGCTATAATCGCTTTTGGCATTTCCTCACAAATTATCATGAAAATCATTGGGGGAGTCTGTCGTCTAGCAGTGGACGTCAAATGGCGGACGATGACGATGAACGAGTAAAAAGTGTATGCTAATACAAACGGAGTTACCATTTTTACCTCACGGTTATCCTCCTTACAGTTAACAGCACAAAAAGAAAACACCAACGTCTGAAATTTTCTGTAAACTTTATATGAATGTACGTACAAATTGTGTAGGTATACCTGTATGTGTATCCTCTTATTTCCCGGTGGCACACTGAACTGACCTGTATTTTAATTAAGGAATATTTTCGCAATCGTAGCGGCGGCGGGGACGTGGCGACGGCGCCTCTGAGGACAGTAAAAGTCTTGTGTAAATACGAGAGCCGTGGTGCAATTCTCTTAGTATTGTAGGCGAGTACTCTTAGCTGGTTGATTTCCCTGTACATTGCTATCCCCCTCTGACCTATACGATGAGATAGAGCGAGCAATATACGCTATATCCAATTCCCTATGACTACGATCGACAAAATAACAGAATTGGCTCATAGGTAGGATCTCGTTCTGGCATTCGCTGCTCCTTTGTTATTCGTGGAAATCTTCTGGAAAATTCTTTCGAGATTGTGAACTAATTGGTTTTTTTTTTTGGCTCATTTGTATTTATGATGTTTTATTTAGTATTATTTTATGAGTCTGCGCTGGTTGTTTAATGTGACCTGCGGTTTACATCCTTCAGTACCTACGGGTGCATACATTAATTATTTACTACAACAAAACCATAGCAAACATTCTGCTATGTTGTGTACGGTATTTTCGATATAACAATCCTTTTCTCCTGACTAACCTCCTGACTAACTGGTCGAGTGGTCAGCATATCTGCCTTATTCCTAGGCCTGTGGGTTCGATTCCCACTGCTGGTAAGTACTTTGGAGATGAGCTTTTAAGTACATGTTGGATGCATCTCGTCGTTGTAAATCATAAAAATCATACAAACAAAGGTCACAACGAGCTAATTCGATTTAATGTTCGCTCATTGTATAAAAAAATACAAAAAACATGTCCCGAAAAGCACGCAATCACGTAGGATTCTGTGCGGCACTACAACGAGATGACCTCCCTACATTTTACCACGACATTAGCAATGCCCATCATTTGCCGCTACGATGCCAGATCGATGTAATCACCAGAGTGTAGCAGGGTTAAGTCCCTGGATTGCTGTCGTTCAATGCTTTACAAAATCTGCGCTTTGTCGACTTGCGACGCCTGCGTCTCAACATACGCTTAGCCTAACAGCCAATCACATTATTTCGGGCAGGTTATATACTAAACAGAGTGACTACATATGTACGTGTAGACTTAAGAACAATAAAACTTCTATTGTCTTAATTTGATGTTCGAGAAAATAAATTTAATTTAAAAAGAAACAAGATTAATTTATTAAAATGTCCGCCATCTCGAGTTATAGTTATCAAGCCCTTGCATTTTATACCCACATTGTAAAGGTGCATTAAAACTTATATTTAGAAAAACGTAAAAAATGCATTGCTATCCAAATTGACCGTGAGTACAAAATTTTAGCTCGATCGGTTGAGGATATCTGCTTCAAAATTTAGTTGCAAGATATTTTGATCTGAACTGGCATACATACTAAGGGCCTTACTAATAATGGCGGAATTGCTATTTCGAAGATACACAAAGCTCAACTTAACTTGTCAGTTGTATGTCAAATACGGAATAACCAGTTCAAGTAGACCTGTAATAGCCGTTGTATAAGTTACAACGCGTTTATTGGTAAGGGGGTTATATTGCAAGTTCTATAAAAAGCTTTACAATCGCGAACGCACTCCACTGGTGTCTTCCATACAATGAAGTGACCATTCATACATTAATTCACCGGCATCTATCCCACCGACCACTTCCATGCAGCTACGAGAACCTGCAATATAAATCCTCGAATGCAGTGGACGTACTAAGCGCAGCAATTTGAACACACTATTGCGAAATAGCTTAGTCGTTTATAAGCAAATAGGAGTTCCCCATTCCATCTTGGATGGCCGCCATCGCTACACAAACCCATGGTGTAAGACCGGAGCAAACGGCTCGATACAATCAGACGGGACATGTCGCGGGCTCGCACAAGTGCCGTATTCTAGTAAATATTTATTAGTCGAGCGTCTGTTGCCTATTAGAGCGTCTGTGGTAGGTACTTAATAAACTATTGGAAAAAAACTAAAAAAAAAAATAAGCGATAAGCATTCATTCATGGCACATGTAACTGTGTCGAATCGTCTGGCAATCATCATCATCATCAGCTCATACTTGTCCACTGCTGGACATAGGCCTCTCCAATTGCACGCCACTGTGATCTGTTTTCGGCTTCTCGCCATCCAGCCGCTCGCATACAGCTTCTGCCAGCCATCTTGCGTATATCATCAGTCCACCTTGCCTGAGGGCGTCCTACACTCCGTTTGCCGAGACGCGGTCTCCACTCGAGTACTCGTTTTCCCCAACGTTCATCGGTTCTACGGCTAATATGGCCGGCCCACTGCCACTTCAGCTTGCTAAAACGATGAGCTATGTCGATGACTTTGGTTCTCTGTCGGATCAATTCATTTCTGATTCGATCCTTCAGAGAAACGCCTGGCAAACAACGAAGGTAAGCTAAATTATTATCCTTACTCAATTTTCGCGCCGTAATACCCGTTTTAAACTTTTAATATAATATCTGCGTGCATTTCTTTAAATAATACTTGTATTTACAATGGTTGTTTGTGGTTGCCACCTACTGTACAAGTAAAATTGGGTCTTTTTTAGATAGTACGTTACGCTCTTACCCCAGCCAGCAACGTGATGAAATCCGCTTACCACAAGCTGTCTGAACCCTATAACAGCGATTGTCCGGGCTCATTAAATACGCTTGGTAAATGATGGGCCTACTCTAAAAAGGCGTAAAGTGTATTTATTACTATTTTTTTACTTGTTAGTCGTAATTTTGAGCGTATCTAACCAAGTCTAAGGGAGTCTTGGAGTATCCGGAGATTTTTAACCTACGTCGTTTATCCTATTATCGATTATGGATGTAAGTATATGTACATATGAAAGTTTACAACTAGGTGTGAGAGCCCTATAACCGCGATGGGCTCACCCTCACACACCCTATCACAGTTTAATTAAATACGCTTAGTAAATAGTAGGCATTAGCTTAGAGAGTGCTTCTATCTACCCCGTTTTGAAAATAAAAAACGTGAGGTTGCAAGTATCCAGATATGTTGTAGACCTCCAGACAGTCCCTGCAAATAGTATATGAGAGCATTGCGATAGAAATAACATAGTTTGAAGGAATTGTTTTCATGACGAGAATGGAAGCACTGGCACAGGTCCAATGTAAATGGCGCTGATCGCCACTACTCTGAAGTTTAAGGCGATATTGGCAACAACACAAGTAGCACAATGCTTTTCACTTAAGAGTAACATGACGTCGATGATAACTTCAAAAGGGCTATTTTGTAAACTTAATTACTACCGAACTACTTTTACGTTTTTCAAATGTCTTCAAAAAAGGAAAAAGTTTCTCGATACGATATACGGGTTGGTTTTGAAATGCCTATTTATGATGAAGTCTGTTCGACCTCCCTATACAAACGTATTCACTTGATTATGCTGTTTGAAGAAATGTATTTCTGTGGAACGAAGCACCGAAAAAAATGACGTAAAGGAGTAAGGGAAGCGTATTTGACCTCTGCGATCTACTATTTATAGATAAATATTTTATTTTTTTCAGCGACGATATTAGTTTATCCCTTTTTTAAAGCTCAGACCAGGGGCGCCTAAAAGTAATATGTTATAATAATACTGTTTACGTTGTGTGATAGGGACAGCTCTAGATGGGTTGTATACCGCTGTCACTGTAACACAGTGTATACAATATTACGTTAACACTTAATAATATCAAATATATAATACGGGTGCAGAACAGAAAGTATAGTCTCCCTCTAACTACAACAGCCGTCAAACAAAAAAAATACTCCAAAAAAATATAGAAACGAACAACAAATACATCAACAAAAGGAATTTCAATATCTGAACAACTCTAGATACGTTAAAGCAAAACAAGGTTAATTTGCGAGGAATAAATTAATTTGCATTCTGTATCACAAGATAATTAAAATATTCGGGAGGGCTTTACCCGGAAATACTTTGAATAGCCCGTATTTGTCTAACAGCTGTGTGTAATGAGACTGTTTGCTTTGTTACACTGAGGAAATTGAAAGTATATTTTATTTCGGTCCATTTTTTTTTCCATATACCATACCACAGTGTTCGTGAGTTTAACGCTTTAGCAGCCCTTAATTGGACATAGTTACACAGAAAGGACTCAATCCACAAAAAGTTACTTCGGAGATATTGAGCTTTAAAATTGGATGCGCTATTGACCCGCCATACATGTGGATTGAGTCAGGGTAGGTACATAAAAAATAGGTTGTAGTGAACGTTTTTGTGTAAATGTTTTTTTTATATGATGGATATGTCTTAACATAGCACCCTGGTATAGCTGATTCAATTTCGGACAAAGTGTGGATTGAGTTCTTTCTGTGTAACTACGTCCAATTGTACTTAAAACCGGAAGAACCTTTGAAACCGGAGAACCACTAACTACCTTCAACACACTAGAAAACTGTAAGAATAGAGATCTAAAATACTTTCCGCCACTCATCTACCCCGTAACTATGTCGTGTAGCAATCGTGCGGCTCACCGCGGCCGCTGAGCCAATTGGCGCGATGAATTAGGCAATTTGCGGCTAGCGGCGACCGGCGCGGCGGCGGCGGCGCGGGACCGGCGTCGACGCGCCTCTCCACGCCGATTTATAACCCCCGACTACAAATATTACTTAATTAATGACCGACCCGTTGTTTTGTGAGAGAGCCGGCGACATCATGATACTCGAACGAATTATGTTCGTACATTATAATGAAGAAATACTATTTGATTGAGTGACCCGGAGGTTTCTTGTGGCATATTCCAACATAATAATATTCTGGCACATTGGGTTTAGTCGCAAAATTACATACATATACATGGTGGGCCTGCAACAGCGGCAAAACTTTATTATTCATATACTCTGCCTACCCCTCTGGGAGACAGGCGTGAAGTGTATGTATGTATGTAAAATTAGACGTTCAAAATCGATTAAAATCAGAAACATTTTGTTCTAATCTCCTAAGTATCCTACCGTTAACAGACACTATATTACATACTATTATGTTCTTTTTTTGTGAAGAATACTGCGGAATAGTATGTTTTTTCTTCATGTCCATTATTTATATTTTTTGTATGTAGCCTGTGTTGTGCCCCACTGCTGGGCAAAAGCCTCCCCCCATTTCCTCCACTCATCCCTGTTTTGGGTCACCTCGCGCCACCCCGGCAGGTGTTGGAACGACGTAATCACGCCATCTCCTCCTGGGCCGGCCTCGCCTCCTGCATCCGTCAGCGGGAACCCAATCGGTGACGATTTTCACCCACCGGTTGAGGTCCATACGACTGACGCGACTGGCCCAGTTCCACTTCAGTTTGGCGGTCACTGCTCCAACATCCGCAATTTTGGTTTGGGAACGCAGTGTGGTATTTTGGACATATTCAGTTCTTTTAATACCAATAATTATGCGCTCCATAGTCCGTTGACAAACCTTAAGCCTAGACTTCTGATGCTCAATCAATTACCAGGTCTGCGCATCATAGGTTAGGATGGGCAGTATGCACGAGTCGACGTGTTTCCGATTCAGGGCGAGTGGAAGCTGGCCCTTCATTAGCTCCTTCATGGACCAGAATCTCTTCCAGGCGTTATCTATGCGACGATCGATTTCTTTATCTTGCCTGTTTTCGAAGAATACTATCTGACCCTGGTATACTCATCGACATAGCAAATTTGCTCTCCATCTATCTCGACCCTATGTTGAAAAAAGTTGTTTCATTTCCCCGCAACGTCGCCATAGTACATAAAAAATGTTCATATTGACGAACCTAACAACGTTTCTGTGACCATTGCTCGGGGTCCTTTTCCATGCAGTATACTGTACTTTGCCACACACGGCCACATCTGACTCCAAATGAAGGAGATAATTTTATGACTGTTTTTGTTGTAAAGGAAATTCACTTGGAAAAGCGTGCCAGTTTCTGGACATTTTTTTTAAGTGCGTGCAGGTAATCCTTCATGAACTAATTAATAAACGTATAAGGCAGTTGTACCTGCAGTTTATTTCTCAGCCACTCTACGCTCCAATAATCCGATAATCACTCCGATTATCCCTTAGATTGCCTTTTATCATATAGCCACTTATAAATAAATAAATAAGCATCTACATGATATTATTATAATCATCAGCACGATACGACCGATTACCTGTGGATGATTCACGCATTTTAAGCACCACTAACTTAATACTACATCGCACTAAGCGGACCCAGACGCCATTGATGTCTGTGCTCAAAACAAAAAAATAAACAACATTAGAGACGCACTCGACGCTACCCGCGACCCGCAATAAACAGTCCGAGCAATTATTCCCCAGTTTATTCTACAAATAAAACGGGACGCGACACTGTAGCCGCAACAATAAAGAAACTCCGAGAGTGTCGCATTGTTGTGCCAGCAGCGGCAGCGGTGGCGTGGCGGCGGCGGCGGCGGGCTTTTCCCCGCAACTTCCGAATTGTCGGGCAAGAAAAACGGCGGGATAAATTAGGTAATTTGCGCGGCGGCCTCCCGCGACCGGCCAGCCTCGACTCCAATTAATTACTTACAATGAGTCTTGCCCAACGCGGGCCGAGGGCACGCGGCTGACACGTGTGGACCCCGGCTAGCGGACGGATTGTGGACACCAACTATTATTGGATCCGATTTCGGTTGAAGCTTTTGATTTGTAGAAAGGAAATGTAATTTTCAGCCACGTTGAAACGTGCTGGCTTCGGGAATTAGAAACCATAGCCATAGTTGGTTTCTTCCGTGTAAATGAGGACATGTTATGTTATGGGTCTCTGTCACAACGGATTCATTTTCGTACATTATTTGTAACGATTTCGTGACGCGCCTTCTTTCTATAACAGCGTCAGAATAGTGGAGATAGAGGATTGTGTGTGAAATCGCGCTACTACACGCTGTTTTCATAAATAGCTAGGCATACCTAAAAACTGGTAAAATCTTTAGCCGATCAAGTTAGTAGTCTTTTGTTATTAGAAAGAGAGCGCATATCGAGGACCCATATTGTCTATTTCTGAGTGTATACTAAGGAGTTTAGACTAAAGAAAAGAACTAAAATTGCAAGTCTTCAAATAGCGGGTGAATAGGTACCTACTAAACACGTGTGCTCCATCGTAGAGCACATCGCTGCTTAACATCAGGCAGGATGGTGGTCAAACGCTTGTTCATAAGGATTAAAAAAAAATCCAAAACTGATGTTTAGAATAAAACGAGACAAACACAATTGACAAACCCGCGGGAGTGAAAGAGTTCGAGAAAATACTTTCTATCCCTTACTGGACATTTCTGGATCCAAACTGGTATTTTAGTAGTAAAGGTAACAGTCTGGATCTAGCAGTGCATTTAATTGCATACATTTCGTCTAAAAAGAGGCAGACTGTGAAGGCTACGCGACTTGTTAGCCTAGTTGTATTTGGTTTGAGCTCAGGAGTCTTACAATGGTGTACTCTCACGTCCATCATACAACGGACGTTTCTTCAGTTCAAGCAGTGGCGTGCGCAGCATTTTAGGACGAGGTAGGCACTAGGCATACATACAACCATAACCCCGACCGGCTGGAGCTACATGACTGTAATGACCATGCCAATTTCCGAAATCTTATCAATTTTCAAGTCTACTACACTCTGGTAGTTGCATCGCTTTGGCATCGTCGGCGTCGGCGAACGATGCGTATTGCTAATTTAGTTACTTTCGTTTCACTGCAGTAGTTAGAAATATAACGATGCTTGCGAGACTTGCCCCCTGGTCATTGCTATCAACTAGTGTTCGGAGTGTACTAAACCGCATCGTTGACTAAGCCCTTTACTGGTTGGATACCAATGCTAATATGAAGTTGTGTTAATTATTGTGTTGACTCTTATTAAAGGATAGTAAAGTAGACAAAATAGATTATTCATTTGTTATGGCGGCCATAGCCGTTCATTGTCCGCCAATTTGTTAAACTTGAATGAGTTGGTTCAACGTTTTAGTTTCATGTTGGTTTGGAATGTAAATGTAGCTCAGCTAAATGCAATTCTTTTAATCAATATCATAACAGTTATAGTAAAAGATATACATACATACACTTCACGCCTGTCTCCCAGAGGGGTAGGCAGAGACTACAGATCTCCATTTGTCACGGTCCTGACATACCCCTTTCGCTTCATCTAAATTCATACATCTTTTCATACATGACCTCCGGTTTCGAGTACTTTTCACGCCACCTTCGGCCAGGACATCACCAATCTGGTCTGTATATGTCCTCCGAGGGCGACCTCTACTCACCCGGCCCATTACATCACCCATATACATCTCTTTCGTCAATCGACTTTCATCCATTCTCTCCATATGCTCTCTAAGATATATAAGGAATATTAAAGTCATTAATTGGTGATAGCCACATATCATCTCTTTATACGTACCTACTTTTTGTCTGGGCTCTCACACAAAATCGCGATGCATCGCGAGTTGCGATTTCGCGGTTTTGTGTCGGAGCCCTTAGACAGACAAAAAGTAGGTACGTCTGTCTAACTTATATCTAAAACCGACCTAAGAACCGCAGCAGCAACCTAGGAGACAAAATTGCCGCAAAGTTTTGGTAAAGAAAATTCCATTTCTTTTATAGAACACGTTTTTGACTAAAATAAATGGATAAAATCATCCTTTTTATTCTCCGTGGAAAGAGGAGTCTTAAATGGAACCGTTACCCGTTCTATACAGCTCATTAGATACTTAAGGGTGCAAGTTTATGTAACTCTTCAGTTGGAAATAAAAATATTTTCATTGATTCAGAGTATTTCAAAACTTTTATTCGGCATCATCGTAAAATTTCACTTACTCTATGTAGGTAACAACAAATCCTCCGACATCCAGTTTCTGTGTAACAATGTACGAGGTAGAAACTAAGACAAGTCTAATAACACTGTATTCTGTACAAAATTGAGCTACCCTATCATATGTTTTCTTAAGCCACGAAGCTCACTCTAAATGTTTCAGTTTAATATGGATTGTTAGAAACCGGCTACTTGTTAGGCAACTATTTTAGTTTCAGTTTCCAAGTTCCATCAAACTCTGCAGTATCGTAAAGAGTACAAGTGCTCTGTCCCATTCTCGTGAGTCGAAATAACGTGACTTTCGGAATGCATCAGACATTATAGTGTCTAAGTGAATTCCCTATAACTTTGCTGCGCGGTTTTTTTTTGTTAAAATTACTTACAACAAATCCCGGACGACCCGTGCACGCACCAGCTGCACTCACTAGTGTATTCACGGGTAAACCGCATTTACCCGTGAACCCACTGCACTAGGAAATGAATCACTCGTAACTTCTTTAAAAAATATCTGCCGCTTATATCACCATTTATAAGTTGCATTTGTGTACCTTAATATATCATTTTGGCTCATTGGGTTTACAATGGTTTTTTAAATATTTTGTTGAACAATTTAGCGATTGTCACATATTTTTTGTTTTATTAATATCTTCTTATTAATATAGTTCCAGCTTTCAGCCACGTTGTTGGTTCTGTGTCGCTTATTATACACGCACCATTCTTCAACGAAATTGGCCTTTAATAAAAATTCGCGTCGTAAAAGCATAATCATGACACACCGTATTTAATCATAATTATATTATAAGTCGCCATTCAGATAGTTTGATATCAAATGAAATAAATCCCTAGTGCAGTGGGTTCACTGGTAAATGCGGTTTACCCGTGAACCCACTAGTGGGTGAATCTGGTGGGTGCACGGGTCGCGAGGGCAACAAATGTAAAACCACAAAAAAACGCTGAGAGACCAAGAATATGGTTAAGTCCTTTCTATAAAAGGAAGTTTTTCTTGCATAAATAAAATAGAAATATAAAATAAATATACTTCATATCTCATAATACCAAACAACCGGAAATGACCCAAAACGGCAGAGGCACTTGCTAAGCAAATATGCCTACGGCTCACCAAGCTTTGGCATTTTAGCCAATTATCCAAGTGATAGGTCACTACTGGAAGAGCCACTGGTCTATGAAGGAGCAGATGAAGGCTGAGCTCGCCCTGAAACGCAAACTTGTTGATACATGAATCCTGCTATATTATAACCTATAGCGCGCAAACTTGGTCACTGTCATACACATCGAAATTCCATACTCAAAGTTTTCCCATAGGATATGGAGCGCAACATATTGGGTGTAAAAAATAATGATCACGTGTGTCGTGCGAAACGCCATCCTGCCCTTCAAAACCCAAATAACCGATGTTGGAGTAGCCATCGCAAAGCTGAAGTGGATCTCTGCTGACCATGTCAGTCGTATGGATGGTAATCGGTGGGTGGAAGCCAAGCGAAAGGTAATGATTGGATTCCTAACGACGGATGCCGAAGATGTGAAGAATGGCGGATCGACCCGGATAAGTATGTACCCGTGTGGCAACGGGTGGCTCAAAATAGGAAGGACTAAAGAGAACCGAGGGAAAACTTTGACAATAAGACCACCAAGAGTAATTTACATACTACACACATTTAAAGTAAGAAGTACGATACAATAAAATTCCCTCTAATACAGAGCGTGAAAGGCGAGAATATCCCCTGGTGACATAGGCTATAAGTTACACCGCGTCGTAAAGCTATAGATTTATACATGCTACATAAAAGTCCCGGCGGTTTCCCAGAAGCGTAGGTCTCTGCCATCCCCAAGTAAAGCTATTTAAGGTAATAACGTAGTACAAAAGTATACACAGCCGATTAGATACAAAAGGATCTCATAAAGTTGATTCAATGTTAAGTGTCACTGTCATTTTTCACCGCTAGATGTCGCTCTGTGGTGTTGATTCTTTTTTGTAACAAAACAACGAACAACAACAAAACACTGAATTAACTAACACGAGC
>SJJU01002172.1:0-30720 GCA_012932125.1 Conopomorpha cramerella | reverse complement strand
AGCGTTAAATATCATAGTAAAATTAATTGAGTTGTACTTGTCAGATGGTAGGCGGAGATAGTTAATATTATGTTACAATACTGACATCTTTGTGTACGTTCAGTATTTTAATTTAATTGTATACCTTCGGGGTTTTAATTATGGCTATGAACCGTGAAAAGTGAGCATTGGGCGTGCTCACGTAAAAAAAACTTACTATTTTCTTTTTGTCATCCATCCATTCCAATGTATTAAAATCTTACAAACAAGTTTTCACGTGCAAAACCCCCTAATTACACCCTATAAAAAAGATAGGAAAAGCGAATAACCTTTGTAACCCTCCAAGTGAGGTTTAGTAGGTTAGATAGGGTAGCTATATGTAGAGCTAGCTATATGTTTTAATCTAGAAATAATGTTAACTAGCTATGCGCGATGTTACCGCGGTTTACTCCGTTCCCGTGGGAATGTCGGGGGTCAATATTTTAAAAGCTTTTATTTAACTTGCAATGTATGTATGTATGTAAGGATGTTCGGGTGGAATCTTGCGACCCGATTTTGAAGCAGATGTACTCAACCGATTGAGCTGAAATTTTGTATTTTGTACAGTCCAGTAATTATTCTTCTATACTATTCTTATTTTTAAGTTTGAAGTTACTTAAAAGGAGTTTTTCTCAATTCGACGATGTATACCTATATGCTTTGTTTGCCGATACTTCCGTCATTTACGGTCCGATTTTAATGATTTTAGTTTTATTGGAAAGAAGATATTTCTAAGGCAAACTCGATAATTCTAGGGAAAGTTAAAAAACTGTATGGCCGGGTGGCTTAGTTGGCTTTGGCCAGTACTTCATTTCAGTTTCGGTTTTTTTTTCTTTAAAATTATAAATTGTCATCAACATCAACGCCTATATCCCCATTCAACTCTGTTGTTCCTTCAAATACTGTTGTATGGCGAAAACGGTTGACATATCACCATCAAAACGTATCACACCATTTGATCCGCACGGTGACTCAATGCAGGATAGATCCATCATCGGCCCTCGTTTGTTTGTGTCTGCTGAAAGTACTTTTGTTACACCCGTCCCTTTCATCGGTGCTGTGGTAAGAGAGAGACAGAGGAACAACTGATGAATAACCCGCTGAAGTGTCGTGACTTGTCGCGTTAATTCCTCTTAACTTTTGTTTGGGTTTCATGTATTTAGTGTTGTGGAGTGGTTCACATAGGTGCCCTTATTGGATAGGTTTATAAGACCGTGACCAATGTCGACTATTAGATGAGTAAGACCTATATTTGTCCACACGTGTAGGGCTTTGAATTGTCTTTGTTGTAAGTAGCATGTTATTATAATTACATGGAGTTTTGTTACTGCCCTAAAAATAGTCTACCTAATGAGACCACACGATTTCACGGTATTTTTGAGTGGGATTTCCAGTTTTCGTTGATTTGTTTCAATGACTGTGTAAAGACATAGCCTTGAATTCATTGACCCTTTGGAGAAAATAGATATTTTTTTATGTACCTACATACGATGTAGGTAGGTACTAAAAATGTATGTACAAAAAAAAACTAAATTTGTAGATTAAGGTAACAATTAACCGAATCGCGAGTTTAGTGAAGTGTACGAAGTTTTCTGTTTATTTCTAATAAAATTCACTTTGCTTTCTTTAACAAAAAATGTACCAAAAGAACAAGTTCGTAATACATCGTGGGAAAAGCAGCCAGTTGAGCGAATCCGTTATGCAGCGAGAGCTACTTTGGCCTTTCAGCCACAGGTTTCTCTTAATCGTCAGAGTTCAGTTTCCATTGGCAACTATGCTTGTCTTTCTTTAGACATGAACTGTCTTTAAACGGAATACGCAATTTGTGAAGTGGCAAGTAATATCGGTTGATAGCAGGTTCATCTTGCTCTGTGGCCAAGGTGCTTCGTGTGATGAGTGGCCTTACGGACTCAGCAGCACAGTATTGAAAGTGTATATTGACTGATCAAGGGCTGGGTGGGAGTAACAAGTTTTCAAAATGCACGAAGTGACTGTGTAACCATTGTTGTTGTTTGAAGGGAAAATCACTTGTCGGACGTGTTGATATTTGAGGGACAAATCCGTTTAATATCGATAGGTACTTCGCTGTTCGATGGTTTACATATTACATATTATCCATACTAATATTGTAAATGCGAAAGTAACTCTGTCTCGCTTTCACGCCAAAACTACTGAAGCGATAAAAATGAAATTTTGTATACACATAGTGCCTGAGAAAGTACATAGGATATCTTTTTATCCCTATAGAATAGGGAGTGTTACAGTTTGTATGAAACACTGAATATGTTAATAAAATCACGGGGCGTTTTAGTACATGGATGAATCCGTATGTCAATCATCCGTAATGGGATGTACAGAACCTTTGACTACTAGGGGAGCTTTAGGTGAGTGTACCTATCGGTGATAGGTGGCCAGCATATTATCCAGTGGTATTTTTGTACCCCGGATATTCCTGAGATTGCTTTTTACGCCGTGAATTCGAAAGATGCATCTGGTATCATTATTTTTATAACCCAAATCACAACGGGACGAAGACCAGCATGGGACGAGCTTGATGGTGTATACTAGTTTTTATTATTCAAGCCCGAAAGATCATGAACAGTCACCGATGGTAATATCTGAGTTGTGATAACTATTTAACTCTTGATGGGATGACGTGACGATGATCGGTATTCGTAATTCGTATTTTATTTTGATAGCGGCGCAAGCATTTAGTACCAAGATCTTAAATATGTAGTTAGTATAATATAAACGAATCCATATCGAAGACAAGAATTATAGTTCCTGTTTGACAGCTGAGCTAGATTAAAGCTAATTGAGGCTTTTCAGGATTGATATTAACTTGATATTGAAACGTGCATAGACTTCCTACCAAGATCCATATTCTGAAACTTCCCTCAAGAACAGATCTCTGCTCAAGTAACTTGTTCTCTCACTTAAATCATGTTAAAAAGACAAACTACACTCAAACGTCACTTGAGTACTGATTATTGTTTCAAAATACGGGCCAAAGAGTTGTATCCGGTATAACGGCGCGATTTATGTACAGATACGAACAATAGTACGTTGGTACTCTCAGACGATAGTGTCAATATAGGAATTTGTATGTCATCTCATACGGGTATCGATCGAGAAACTTCCACGTTCATTATAATGAATTCTACCCTAACGTCCGTGAACTGTAGTTTCTCCCAAAGCTTTCGGTTCAGTCCGTTGTCGTCGCCGGAGAAATTCTATAGATAGACAATTGTATTTTGACCTCTAATATCCTACTAAAGTATCTACGATAGGACTAAAATAAATGTTCGGGAGTGTGAGGAGGTCTATGTATTCTAGCCGTCAATGCGTGGGCAGGGTAAGGGTTTTTGTTTACCGTTCCCGTAGTGTGTCCATCAGTAATTAGTAACACAGCCCGGTCTTTGACACTTGATTTCGTTCACGAGGCAAAATTTGGTTCACAACACTTAATCGGTGAAAGGAAAATACTTCGTTTTTTGTTTAGTAGCAAATAGCGTTTGTCCACCATACTGATGTTAAGCAGTGATGTAGTAACTTATTCTATGCAGGAACACAGACGTTCGGCCAATATTGTCGTCCAAAATCTCAAACGAGTTCAAATAGCAAGGTGCTAAAGATCGCATTTGACATTCTAATGTAAGAAATGAAGATACCTCGCTTGTATTATTCCCGGCCTTGAATTCACTACAGATAGTTAATTCAATTTTATCACACACATTATATATTTTTGTTACACGGTGACAAAATTTTAAGTTAAAATCAAAACCAGCGATGTATTTCTAATATCAACATGCACTTTGTGGAACCGCTGCACTGATATCATTAGAAACAAAATACTATTGTAATTAGCAAGTGCTCTGACTACACCGCTTTGTGATTAAAAGGCGTGAAGTATTTAATATTTTTTTATTGTAATTACTTTTTTATTATTTTATTGTAATTATCCAAATGTCTACTAAATTGTACAACAATTTTACGTGTGTCTGTAACTATATAAACGCTCTCATTGGGCGCATCATCTTAAAAGCATCCCTATGCATAATGTTTCATTTTACACAATATTCAAGAAACAATACTACTTCTCATTGCAATTGCGTACTTATTACCTTCAAACGAAGAAATCAGCCGCCGATTGTAAATAGTTTCTCGTAAAATTTTAAACATTTCCTTCCATTTTGTTGTTTGTAGGCAATCGCAATGAGCATTCCGTGATTCCGCGGATGCCTTGCTGTTTTTTTTTAATACGTCGTTGTTGATTAACGCAGTCATCTTAGCGCAATCAACGGAAATAAAAATTGTTCAACAGCCCCGTTTTTGGTTGTAATAACTCTATTTGCCAAGTGCAAGTATACACTGGTGTTATTTATTGTTTTATTTCTGTCACATTACTTATTATGTATTATTTACAAAGGTCACGGTCGACGATAGGTAGGTAGGTGAGCGAAAAGCAGATGGCCTCTCGCCACCTAGTTTAAACTTAACTTGCAGAATATATTTTACAATAAAAACGTCGATGCCGGTTGTCAGATCACGGCCGTGACAGTCTCGGTTCGGACGCGACATCTTCAAGGCATTTGACCTCCATGTGTGCGTCATTTCGTGTGCTTGTGAGGTCAGTCTATGCTGGTCAAGGTATTGTCACCTTGGCGACATCAGGAGACTGCAGTTTTCGCTTCCTCTTTCAGTGCATTATTCTGTAAAAACCTACTTTATTATGTACCTAGGCATTGTGTCTGCGAAAATGTTGGATATCATTTAAATATGTGTCTTAAAAATACAAAAGTTTCTACACATACTTCACGCCTTTTAATCCCAAAGCGGGGTAGGCAGAGGCACTTACTAAGCAAATGCCCACGGTTCACCAAGCAAATTTAACCCAACGTGACCTGGGGGTGAGCCCATCGACAAAAGTTTCTCTCGGTTTCATTAGTTGTAATACAATCGTACTCAAGGTATGTACGACGACTGTATGATGTGACGAATGTATGACGACTAAAGTTAAGTTAATGCAAGTTACAGCTGATAGTTCATTTATACGTTCTCTCCATTTCGTCGTTTTTTACCTACCTATTGGAAGGAATCCAATCAACATGATTAATATGTATTTTAGCCGTGTGGTGACTTAGCGAATAGAATACCATTGGCACCATCCGAGCCCAACATTTCCCGTCGTGGGGGTTGTAAGAGGCGACCGAGGGAGCTCTCTAGAGAACGGACAGAAGCGCTCTCTGTGAGTTAAACCACAACACCACTGTGACCGCGAACTCACCTGCCAAGCCTAGCGATTATTGGCATTTAAATTATCATGGAAATCATAGGGGGAGGCCCTCGTCCAGCAGTGGAAGATCTGTGGCTGATGATAATGAATAATATATTATAAATAATTTTACAAAACAGTACAGAGATTTTTTTTTTCTAAAGAATAAAAAAAAAATTCAAATAGTAATAATTGTTTAAAAAAATACAATACTTAGTTCGTAAAAACACAACATCTTCGGGATCGTACGACCTTCAGTTGCATTGAACGTGCACAATGTTTATGGCGTACGACACGTGTAATCGGCATGTGATTTCATTTCAGTGACCGACTTTGGTGCATTGTTGCACTGCAACTTCACTTCACATAATACCTATTGGTTTCAACTTGATTCTCCTTGTACCCGACTGCCAAAAGGGTGCACGTTTGTAAACATGAATGCGACGTAGGCATTTCAAGTTCGGCTGGGGCCACCGTTGGACGTAGTGGCTCAGACTGCTCCGGGGGCCCCGGCAATAACGCGGGAGCGGTCACCGTGGGGTTTTAGTGGGTGCGAGTCCCACATAACCCCGCTGCTGTCCCCGTTAGCGGTGGGGCATTCATAACGGATTTCCCCTGGATAAAAACAAATAAAAGGTATTTCAAGTTAGAGGCCTATTCGTAAATATGTAAAACGTTAACTAACTAGTTCATGTATATCAACTTAGACCAGGTTGGGGCCGAGTCTACTACACTCTCGTAGTTACATCGCTCCGGAGTCGTGGCGAAAACCGATGTGCATTGCTGATTTCGTTACTCTCATTTCACTGTCGTCCGGAGTAAAACAGCGATGCACATCGTTTGCCGCTACCAGTGGCGTGCACACCATATAGACAAAAAGACTGCCTACCTTAGTATTTTGGCTACCCAACCTAATAATATAGTTATTGCTAGATCTTTTTTTGTTGTACTCACGACATGGCCAACGAAGGTCCTATATTTTGTGGGTGAGTAGATAGGTAGCCTATATTTCATAGCTTCTGCCAAGTATATCAAGATAAAGACAAGTTACCTATCCTATACATAGATGTCAATCCTTGGGGATTACTGCCTACCTTGTCGTAAAAGCCAGTGCACGCCACTGGCCGCTACGATGCCAGAGCGATGCAACTTCCAGATTCGAGCAGACTTGCTCCCAGGTCGTCCGTATTTAGCGTATATTTTACGAATTTTTGAGGCCCTCACTAGCAGTCTACGATTAGTTCAGAGCCTATTCACTATACTTAGGCACGTGTTCTAAAACTGTAACCCGTCACTTGAGCATTTTTTCTTTTTTCCATAGCAATCGGCGTATTATTAGTTTCAGGACCGCGCATCTTTCGCTCTGTAGTTCCGGGCCCTTAGGAAGAATTGGGCTACGGTACTCCCTGCCTGGCGTATAAGGCGTCCTAAAAGGGGTCATCGGGGGTTTTAGTCAGTAGAAGTCTGACATTACCACACGCTTGCAGTGATACAAGCTTTACTTGAGCAGCTATCTGTGTTTAAGGTGATTCAGAATATGGGGTTGAGACTTCTGAAAGAATAACTTAGGAAAACATTCATCATCAGCCACATAACGTCCACTGCTGGACGAGCGCCTCCTTCAATGATTTCCGTCATTTTTTTATCACTATGAACAAGCGTTTGACCACCATCCTGCCTGATGTTAAGCAGCGATGTGGTCTACGATGGAGCACACTTGTTCATTAGATACCTACCTATTCACCCGCGACTTGAAGACCTTCAGACTGTACTGCGCAGGAAACACAGACTCCGGCAAGTCATTCCACATCCTGGCGGTTCGCCATTTCGGTTCGTCATTTGGAGGGAGAAGCCAATAATCGCCACGCTTGGCAGGCGGGTTGGCGATCGCAGTGGTGTTGTGGTTTAACTCACAGAGAGCGCTGTTGCCCGCCCTCTGGAGAATACCCTCGCGGAGAGTCGCCGTGTGGTGACGGCGAATAGTGTACATGTGTCACCACCGCAGCCCAACTTTTCCCGTCATGGGGGTCGTAGGAGGAAAAGATTAGAACACGTGAAATATTTCAACAACGCTTTCAACTATTATAAATTCATTGAACATGAAGAACACTTATTAACGATGTTGCTGTGTAGGTATTGTGAACGGTCGTTCTTATGTTATGCATAAATAAAAAGTGGATGTACAATTATGCAAATGAAATTGCGTATTATTTAAAATAGTGCATATAAAAAGACCTTTCAGAAAACACTTCTATGCTAATAAAAATATTATAATATACAGTCGGGTTTATAATTTCAATAATTATTGCGTTCTTGATCTTGTAGAATCGTTTTGTGGCATACACTTGCATATAGGTATTGACTTATTCTATTGTATCGCTTAGTAAGACCTTTGAATAAATTTACGTACCTATATAAAATAATACGCATACCATTGGTACACGCGCCGATCTCTGGAATAGTACTGGTGACCTCTTGTTACCTAATCAGATGGTTTACCTACCCTTTGATCACAACACGCCTATTGCTCATTTACTAAAAATAAAACTAAAGATCTCGCTACACTGACCAAAGATCGTACGTCGTCGGTGTAATCCAGACGCGCGTGTGCCGAAGCCTTAAACTGAACGGAAGTAGCTATAAACAAATAATTATTCAAAATGAAAAACGTCATCATCAACCTTCATTGATAACCCTCGAATCGGAATGGAATCAATTACGCGTTATACATATTATATTATAGTCGCACAAGATTAACATGTAAACATAATGTTACAAGAACTGTTATCAGAAGGTCGTACGCACCGGCTGAGGCACTGTGTAGTTATTGTGTTTCTGTTCTAGAATTTACTTTTGGTTTCACAACGTTAGGCAAATTGATTTCCTGTGCCAAATATTACGTGATCCGTTCGACAAAACTCTTCTATCTGAACACTGTTGCTTACATGGCCGCCGAATGACCCTGAGGTGTCAAAAGATCTTGTTTTGCAAATGCAACGAATTAAGTTACAAAAATAATAACATGACGATTTAGAAATATTCTTAAGACATTGTTGCGATGGTCACACTAAGTACTTAATCGATTTATTTTTAATCAGTGGTTCTTCGCGCGACGCGCTAACAATGTATGTAATAACAATTAAAGAGCTTGTCTATACATACCTTTAAAATACATGAATTTCAATTTTTTATCAGTTTTCTTATCGCTCGTTGAATTGTGTGTAGTTCTTTCAAAATGGTCATAATTATTATCTGCCATGTCGACGTCCTAACTAGTGATTGTTGCTTACTTTTAATGCTGATATCGAAATGTTTCATGTCTTATTTTGCGTATCACGGAGTACTATCCTTTAAAAGATACGTCAGAGCTATCACTCTAGGTATATCTAATCGCAAATAGGTGATAGGTAGGCGTGCACACAAAGTCAGATTTTTTAAATTCTGCAAAGTCACCCATGCCACGAATCTCTAGAAACGTGTAGAAGTATCATCTATTATCCGTAGTACTAAGGTTACCTAGTTGAAAAAAACCACTATAATCTGCGCGATTGTGTGTATTAGTGAAGTTGGGTTGCGAGCTCAGTTTAAGGCGGCAACTGTCGAGTTCAGCTTGTCCATAATTAACTTCAATTGCAACCAGCAGACTTGTTTATGCCTTGTTATTTGCATTGACTTTACTTCCTTGTGACCGCCGTGACGCGACCTTGACAAATGTCGTCATTTATTCCTCATTTGTTATTGTTGGTTTTTTTCTACTGCTTTTTCTCAAGATTTACTTCGCTACCTATTCGAGTTTGTCAAATAAATGCTGAATCTGGATGACGTTGCAAAGAACAATTTTTTTATCGTCTCGTCACCAGTACTCTATGCCAACAGTACTTCAACGTTTAATCTGTGTTCGCTTACAATACATCTCAAATTACCTAACTCTATGTTATCAGAGTAAACATTTCTAAATACGTGCACAAGTATGTACATCCAAATAATAATACGCCTTGTTATAAACGAAATAGACTGTTCAGTTTCGGTCACCGCAGAGTGTACCTCGTCGGGGAACGGTAAATATTTAGACAACAATTATCAAAAGACCGTGATCCGTTTCTTTAAAGCACCCATGCGCACTTGCCTCAACTTAATCAACAAATTGGACATGTACAATTTCCATCGCTTCATCGTCGTTGTTCGTTTTGTTTTTGTCTATACTAGAATGGCAGTGTACTCGCACTTGTGTTTTTTCTTCGTGATGAGGTATAACTTTGGTAGGTTGGTTTGATTGCGGTGTAATCGTCTGATGCTCTATGATATCATTTGCCGAGCTTTGCGGTCAAACATGCGGCAGGTTTTCAAACGTTAACACCAAGGTTGTGTCTGCGAGAGGCGGCTGCGTCTCTGGAGGCACACTGTTGTTTTTTTTTGTGCATTGACGAAAATAATATGTTTGTTTAAATAAAACAACAACATACTTTTGTTAAAATCCAGATGAATGTCTGATTATATTTCACAGTGAGCAAACATAATAACTTACTGAAATAGATTTCAGTGTGCCAAATAAGTGCATCTGTATATAGATGTATAAATGTGTATACAGGGTGGAGCCTGCAGCAGGGGCAGCAACTTTGAGTTTAGACATTTTCAACATACTAGTAGTGTTAGAAATTCAAAATTTTACACACAAGCGATGGACGTTAATGTCTTTGCAAAACGCTTTTCACTGACGCTTAGTTGAAATCAGTATAACATCGCAATGTTAGTTACATTGATTACGTATATTTACTTTAAACTCAATTTATCCCGGAACAACGTACTGATCAGACTAAAGGGGTCGAAAAAGTCTACACACGAATTTTTTGCTCGTGTTACAGACCCAACCTGTTTATAGTACCTACGGTTACTCAGTCAATGGAAATAGAAGAAAACGTGTCCAATTACTTAGTTGAACATTGGTTGTCACTGTCGCACTGGAAGAAAATAACAAGAGAAAGAAAAGGACAGCAACATCATTAAAAGTAAACAATGCCTCAAAATCTTATTGCGCTCTCTTAAGACCTGGTTCCATTTTTCCACTGCATTGGTTAACTGGTAGAAAATGCTGTGACATTAAATCCGCTATTTGTTCCATAATATATTTTTAACGATATAATAGAAATGCCGTGTGGTGACGGCGAATAAAATACATAGTCATCACTCCAGCCCAACTTCTCCCGTCGTGGGGGAGAGCTTTAAAGTAAGAGGCGACCGAGTGAACTCTCCAGAGGACGGACAGCAGCTGCCTCTGTGAATTAAACCACATCTTCAACCCGCCTGCCAAGCGTAGCGTTTATTGGCATGTCCCCCCAAATGATCATGGACATCATTGGGGGATGCTCTCATCCAGAAGTGTACGTCATGATGATAAAAAAAATATATTTCCGTCTACATGTTTGAAGGAAGACGTAGTGACCAAGATTGAAAAGGGCATGCTTCGGTGGTTTGGGCATATGGAGAGAATGGATGAAAGTCGATTGACGAAAGAGATTTATGGGTGATGTAATGGGCCGGGTGAGTAGAGGTCGCCCCAGAAGGACATATAAAGACCAGATTGGTGATGGCCTGACCGAAGGTGGCGTGAAAAGTACTCGAAACCGGAGGTCGTGTATGAAAAGATGTATGAATGTAGATGAAGCGAAAGGTGTATGTCAGGATCGTGACAAATGGAGATCTGTAGTCTCTGCCTACCCCTCTGGGAGACAGGCGTGAAGTGTATGTATGTATGTACATGTTAGGCTTAAGTTATACATAGCGCTTTCAGACGGTTTTCTACAACGGTATGACAATACATCGAACTCAATACTTACCTACATTTTAATTCCTACTATCATTTCCTCATCATTTGAACACCCACAAACACGCTTTTAACAATCATTTTGTTGGGCATCAAACGCACATAACATCATTTGTATTAGGGCGATTAGTTTCGATCGATTCCCAAGATACCCGTCAGTCGACTTTTGATTGGTTGAGGTCACCCAAGACTGGACCACACAGGATGCGCGCGCGCAGGTAGAAAGGATTCTTGACCCTATATGGACACCGCTGATGCTCTCTTAATCGTCTATCCTTTGTCGCCATCTCTGTTTAAAGATGCATTCTTGACTGCATTATGGATGTTAATTAATTGCTATAGTTTGAGCTTATGATGTTGTAAAGACGTGTAAAGCTGGCTCTTTATTAATATTAAGCTGTTGAGTAAGATTATGGCGCCTTATCATATGTTTATATAGAGATAATGTTTTCACTATCGCCCGTAATGCCTCCATTGTTGTCGTGTCTTCCTAACCTGTGGAGTTTAAGAAATTGTTTGCTTTTAGTGTAATTGAAAATGTTAAACTAAATTGAATCGTGTTAGTTAGACAATTTATACCATAAAGTGAATAAAATTAATGTTAATTACAAATATATTGTTAGATACTCGAGTATTAGAGTCTAATACTGTGGGTTAAATATTATTATTATTCCATACATTGTATATGGAAATCATCGATACACAGTTTAAAACAAAGTCGCCTCCCAATGTTTATCCCTATCTATGTTTAGATCTTTAAAACTACACAACGTATTTTAATGCGGATTTCGTTGATATTCGTAGATAGAGTGATTTTAGAGGAAGGTTTATACGCATTAATGCATACATATAATATCAGGGAAACATCAATCTATATATCTTATCTATATATGTATATATTATACCAAATGCCAAATGATGTCAAAAGTGACCTAAGATGAGGGAGGGAGTGTTTTGACCTTGGATATAGTCTCTTGAATGTACCCTTATATTTTGTCACTTAAACATGTTAGGTATACATAAGTAAACTGGTAGACATCATGTCTCCGAATGTTGTTGGTTTATGAGGAGACTAGCTGAACCAGCGAACGTTATTTAATCAATATAAATTATTAACATTGTTTCTCTGATTATATGCATGTATTATACATATAAATAAACCTTCCTCAAGTATCACTGTATGTATTAAAGAGAACAGCATCAAAATATGTTGTGTAGTTTGAAAGATCTAAGGATACAATACATATGGACAGACAGCGGAGGAGCTACTTTGTTTTATACTATGTATTTATTGATAAGGTGGGTACGGTCTTTCTACTTAGCATTCCTTAGTAATATAAAAATAACAATATGCGACTTCTTCTCCTTTTATAAGTATGTAGTCCTGTTTTCCGATTCCTACTCGCGACTATTCATCTTATAATTGGTTCCAGAATTCAATATTCTTTAACCAAACACATCGTGTGGTAGCCGTTGGACCCATAGCCCGCTACCACACATCACCGGGTCCCTTTTATTCCAAGACAAAAAGCTTCCCAGGCTTGAACTGTACCATTTCTGTCGGCGAGATCAATCGCGGGGCCCTTCTCGCTGCTCCCACGACATACCTACTTTAACACTCGACTCGTTGGTTCAAAGAAAAAAAAAGACGAAGCGCAAGCGACGGCGGCGGTGGCGGCGGGCGGCGGCAGGCGGCGGCGGCAGGCGGCGCAGGCGCAACTCCTCTTGGCATTTCGACGTATGGAGGTATTGGTATTGTTGATTTATTTATGGCCTACCTGGCCCTTGGTATTTTGTATGAGATTGTGCTCTGACGCTGTGTTTTATAAATATTGTTGATAATACGTTTAAGGGTGATATTACCAGTGTTTATAGTTAGACAGTGCACGTAGAATGTTTTGAATGTAGTTTTAGCTAATATGGCATACCGATACCTACGGTTTGAAACAAAAGAAGTGTACTAGGATCGTGGAAAATAAAGCAATCAAGTCTGTCACATTCCACTGAGAGTGAATAATAAATCTCGAGATACCAAATTTTTTCACTGAAGGTAGAACTTTCTTCTATAAAATAACAAAAAACAAACTAATAAAAAAAATGTACTTTCGTTTACACCATTTCACTTGTCGCAAAACTATCCTTAATTGAGTGACGACGCAATTTTACTCATCCACACTTATTTTATTATTTCCTGCAAATAATACTTGAATCCTAACTCACTAACCGTACCAAAAGGTACAGGTAAGGGGTATAAATTTAATCTAATCCATTAACTGTATCTATTTTATTGGTTTAAAAATTAACTGTAAAATTCTCGAATCGGTCGGGTAATCGTACTTATAGGTTTTACTACAGAGACAACGTGTAATAAAAATGTATGTGGTTATTAAAAAACAACGATTGTTTTTACTGACCTGATGACTGCAAACATTGATTTCTATAGTACCTACATTAAACATCTACAAAAATGCGAATGAATGAACTCTATTGCACACTATACATTACAAAAAGTAAACTTGCAAAAGGCGATATTATCGCTCACAACAATTTCTTCCAGGTACCCTGATTTAATTATAATGGATCTTTACAGACAGAGTAATTGGGTATAATATGAATTAGCTCTATTCTGTTCGTTTCTGACGTTCGATAAAATGTAACGTACGGTGTAAAGGAACAAACATCCGCATAATGTTTTTATTAGTAAGACGGTAAGTAAGTGTTGATCGTTGTTGAAAGTGTTGAATATAATATGTTGACTTATTTTCTTCCCAAACACTAAGAATTAATATTCGGGGCAATGCAAAAATATATGCGTTCGAAAATGGCGTCTAGCAGTCTACTGTTCATTCTAATTTGTATTCTAGATTAGAATAATTCGGGCAGACAGAGGCAACCCTTCTAACACAGCCGTCAACTTTTCCCATGATTTTGGCTTTAACTTATAAAGGGTTTGGATAACTTAAGCGTAAGGACAACTGTAGGTAAATCTTATACCCATTTAATAGATAAGTTTCCATATCTAAAGATAGGTGTGTGTCCAGTTACTTGTGTTAATTAGCCATAAGTAATTACATACATTTCTATCACCCACTAACATCTTCATATATTTTCTAAATAGATACCTACTTATATTTAATATTTATTATCTCTGAAGATTTATAAACATTTTGTGACACGTTGTAGATACGTCTAGTTAGAGAAATTCTGGAAAGTAGTTCGAAGGTAGTAAACTCAGACGTATCTTAGACTGCCGAGGACAACACACAAGTGTTCTACTATAAACCTTACGTTCTACGAGTCACCTAACCGTGGAAGGTCAATTTAGCTTGATATTGAATATAAACGGCGCCTTAAAATTATGCGTTCATAGACGGGATTAATTTCTAATACTATCTCAAACATGATTACACATTATAGTTGTTCGACGACGTAAAATGGTAAATGCTTTCTCTCCGTTTGTGCAATTTACTTTACTTTTTGTTGTGGAAACTTCAGTGCCGTAAAGGGCATGGTAGAACCCACTTCCGCTTTGAGAAGTCACGTGACGAATATACTTCGTATTTATTAAATTCCGTATATAAAGTTTTTTGATAATATATTTCAGAAAACAGATAAGCATTCTGTATTTGTCTCACTGGAAGGAAATGACAAGCACATAAGCATTGTTTGAACTAACTTTTAAGGGGCTTTAGTGTTGCAGCTGTCGAAAAATGGTAAACGTTTTCAAAAGCAAAACATATTCTGAGCTGAAGACTCAGAATTATAGTGAAGTAGGTACAAATTCATTAAACTCTTGTAAATACCATTTAGTTTCCTCCGAATAATGCAAAAACCTTGAGCACAAACTCTAGATTTCACTTGTTACAATTATTAAACACAACAACCTGTCTTTCAAAAAAGAAATTATTTTAAAACCACTTATTCTTAGAAACTTGAACTGACTGTTCTCCATTCCTCATACCGACCACTGTTAAGTTTTATTTATTGGGCGTCGTTTTGGCTATTTTATATTGGTCTCTGTGGTGTACTGTAGGTTTTAGAGTGTGGGTGTCAGGGTTGGGTGGTGTGCGGTGCGACGACGGAACGTAATCGAGAATCCGATCGAGTGTGAGAACGTCGTGTTAATTGGTGCGCCGCAGTCCACCGCACTACACGCCTCTTGGTTTCGGCTCTTTACTTATGACTTCTAGTTTATAGTAAAAGTTGTTTAAATTAAATGTTTTTCGTACATTAAATAAATATTGTACAACAACACACACATTGCCTTCATTCCATGTTAAGTAGCTAAAGCACTTGTGTTATGGAAATCAGACAACGAGATATAATTACTTAAATACTTTTTTTTTTCTTTTAAATACATACTTATATAAATAAAACACCCAGACACATCCAACAAGTACTTAAAAGCTCATCGCCTAAGCACCTGTCAGCGGTGGGAATCGAACCCACGACCCTACGGAGCAGAGGCAGACATGCTGACCACTACACCAACGGGCCATGCTGATCCAATGCTGCTCTGAGATGTAAATAAAATGCATTAGTTGCCTTTCTTCCTGGCATGTCGTAGGAGCCGCCTATGGAATCTGGAGGTTAACATTTCAGCGACAAGCGCTCTACCACCTAAGCCTTACCTGCCGCTTCTTCGTACGGGCCATTCTCTCATCCCGGCAGGGTCGCCATGAAAGGTAGAGAGCAAGTGAAACGATCGAATGCTGAATACATACTGGTTTATTGAGACCAAAACATAATGTTAATATTAATGCTAACAATAAGTAGTACACATACATACATAGAATATATATAGAATACATTATACATCTCATGTGCGCGTCTATTTGGTTTTGTCTCATCTGGAGGTTAGGTTAGTTTTATTCAGGCTATGAGCTAGACACTTGTAACTGAAAGCCCATATTGACATTCTTCACTCACTACTCTGCTTAATGTGGCCGAAGGGTCCTTATGATTCTAAGGATCTGTCTAGCCCTTTTTAGGTATTACGGACGTGAGTGTGTGTAAATACGGAAAATGTGATGCCAGAACTCCTCGGACTCTAACATAGTGCTTTAGTGCAGTGAGGTGAGGCATTTGTCGACCGAATCTGGTCTACCATTGCATTGGACATTAAGGTTTATTTTCACTTGTCGCAATACACAACAATTACCTTATGACACTGCACAAGGTCCCATCACTTTCTTGCCCGACCGTACATTGATCTTTAACTGACACAGGAAGAGTCTTCATGACCGTACATCTGATCTTCTGTGCACTGAGGCATTTTTTGTAATACTATACACAAAATACAAAAAATGCGCTCAGTGCACAGCCCTCACTTGGTCTACAAGCTTCTGTATGCCTCGTGTAGAGAGAGAGAGCATTGCATGTTTGTGTTTCTCAGAGTGCGTATGATCAGACGCACACAATGGCCTCAGTTCACCACTAAAGCAGTATGTTGGAGGCAGGAATAGAACCCGCGGCCCTCGTTCTAGAGTCGATTGCCCTGTCAACTAGGTCGTGGGTAACATAATTACGTATTCTATAATGTAATGGCGTAATAGCTAAGACAAAAGACGTGTAGGCAACTTGCTAAGCAAATGACTACATTTCACCGACGTTGTAAAAAATGTGCCTCTCATCGACAAGGGGATCCAATCAACACGGTAATACATAATATTATGCTATATCTATAGCATTACACTACTATTACACACTACAAACTGGATGTATTTTTGGCCAACACACTTAACACTTTAGGTTCATTGTCAGAATTATTGTTGCCAGTATCGGTTGTACTGTCAGTTTATAAGCTATCGTACTAAGATACCGTACTTTTTTCTTTTTTATTAACTACATTTTAAAGAAAAACATAGAGTCGTGTTCTACGAAGGTTTGACTACATTTGGATAATTAAGTGGGTTGGTAATATACCTACTAACGTTATTTATCACATAGTTTTCTTTATCGCAACTCCTGCGCCGCTGCCGCAAGTTGTCCAAGGCCGGTAGCGCACCACATTATGGGCCTATCTATGTTTCATAACAACCACTAAAGCTTATGTAGGTACCCGTTTCATTTTGAAATAATATTTTAATTAGTTTATTATCGATGTAAAGTACATTGACCTACGAAATGAACAGTGTACGTACAATCAATTATGCAATTACCTACTTCTTTTGTTTCAATAGCAGATTTGTTCCGCTGCTGGGCAAAGGCTTCTTCAATAGTTTTCGATTGGTTACTTACTAGCTAAACCCCTCTAACTTAAACACCACTAATTGACTCATTCATCACAGCCTAGGCGAAACAGCTAGACATTTTTGGTTATATGTACGTGTAAAGATATAAGAAAAATAAAAAAATAGCGCCCTACGTGGATGAAAAACTACAAGGTGTCTTCTAGTAACAGGATGCCATCAGTCGAAAGCAGGTCGGATTCTATGCGACTACCGGCTGCAACCTTTGTATTAGCATTATTTTATTTTTTTCTTTAAATCACACTATCATCCTGACTCATTTCTCTGGTTTCTTGTTGTTCATATTAATTTTTAATTATGTCTGAGTATTTAATAATATTTTACGCGTAGACGTCTGTCAAATCAAGTTAGTGACTTTGCATTAAATCGAAAATAGCATTTTCAAATATTTCACAATATTTTTTGTACCGCCTACTAGGTTAATATTCTGTCCGTTAAGTAATGGGGTAGTAGTAGTTAAGCTTATTTAGATCAAAATTGCATACCGATATCTATTTAGATGACTCAAGACATCGAGACAGTACCATGTCTGTGGCAATGAGGCAAAATTTATTGTCTAGGGAAAACCCTGTACAAAGCGGCGACTAAAAGCAGTTCTCACCAGCGAATTATCCATCACCTGATTAAAAATTGTCTAGGCCCCTTTTCGCTGCTTCAATCTGAGCTTATTCTCTTGCGGTTTTATTCGAAGAGGATAAAACCGCAGTAGCACACATACAGCACTCTGTGATGTCTTCCTCCGACGTCCACAGTGTTATAATATGACAGCGGTCCTTCTCGAAGGGAACTTCGATGCATCTTCTTTGCTCTCCAGTTTGTAGCGAGGCAGAGTGATTAAGAGGGAGTAAGTAGTATAAAATATTGAACTAAAATGCATTAAATACGAAAACAACACGTTTCGCTGCTATTCTAAGAAATTGCTGCAAATTCAGACCCCGCTGTCCGTCAAACCCGGAACAGTGACATCAAAAGCCGAGATAATTGGATAATAAATATCGACTACCTAACTAATAACGTATGATACACTGAAATAACCTTGTTTAACGCGACAAAAGAGCTATTCAATTAACGTTTGACACCGTGACGTCACAGCTCAGCTCCGGTGACCTCTCCTCACATTGGTTTGATAAAGTGAATTTAATAAAAAACAATTAGATTGGTAGGTATCTCTACCTACGGACTTCGGTTCGTCAATTCGGTTGACTTTTTAATTTAAGCTCATCTCTTTTAGTTACCAGACGTTACAGAATATTTTCAGTAATGGTGTTAATTCGCGTCTATTGAATCACAAATGTATTGAACTGTCTTATTGTACTACCCTTACTGGATAGGGCGTTTCAAACTAGAGTTTGGAGTTGGGTCCTCCGAAGTGTGCATGCTCTTCACTTCAAACATAACTACCTCTTGCGATATAGGTTGATGTTCAGAATAAAGGATAAATAAACCTAAAAACAACGTAAACATATCGTCAGAACAAGATCGTGGGTGTGACGATCTGGTTAATATGGTGGGCCTACGTTGGCGTTTGAAGGCGCAAGATCGGCCTTTATGGTGAGCATATGGGGGAGGTTGTTCGTTCCCATTCCACTGATTCAGCTGTGAGGGAGACATATGTCTCAACAGTGGGGGACGTAAGTGGGCTGCTTTGGTGATGATGATGAACAAAGTTATTTGAAACTCGATAATAACAAGCACTAACAACATACTATGCCTCGGCTAACCACTAAAGAATTATATCGGAGTGGGTAACGAAACCTCGAGCAGTGTCCAATAGGCATCATTGTAAATGAGAGTAGATCTATCAATTGTTTCTAATCAGAAACCACAAGTATTAAAATTATGAAAATAAGTAATTGTCATAAACAACTTTATCATTCCGTGGTCAGATGTCCTGTTTCTCACTATCAATGTGTAGAGGTACATAGTTACACGTGGTCACTGGTACAGTCAAGTTCATAAATATGTGGACACTTTAATGCTCATAAGCCAAAATGTAGGAAAAGCCAAAGGTTTGAGAAAAAATTATGTATCGATAATTGACGCCAAAAAATTTGGATGCAATCATGTTCCATAGGTGTTAATTTTGTGATCATTGTTCTTGAAACATTTCCTTAGCTCCAACTCTCTCCGCAAGTTGCCTCCACGCCCTCCTGTCTGCGGCATCTTACTAGACATCGCCCCAGCTCAGTTCTGCGGCTCTCGTTTCGCTCCCTACACTCCGCCGCCACGTGTGTACGGGGCTTCCACGGGAGCGCTTTTAGTCTTCTGACCGCCACTCAGAAACGATACAGTTGCTTTTACATTATGTTTTCGAAGTCATCTGGTATAATATCAGTGATATCACCTAACTACAATATTTTTCCTTAAATGACCAAGGGGGATAAAGTGTGTTCACTATTGGCGAGCACACAATATAGGCAAACAAAAAAAAAAGACACTGCCTACCTCGGTATTTTGGCTACCCGACCTAATAATAGAGTTATTGCTAGATGTTTTTTTGTTGTAAGTACTCACGACATAGGCTAAGGAAGGTCCTGTGTTTTGTGGTTGAGTAGATATGTAGTATTGTAAAGACAAGTTACCTATACATAGGTGTGGATCCTTGGGGATTACTGCCTACCTTGTCGTAAAAGCCAGTGCACGCTGGGCACTGGTGTTCACTGAACTATTAATAATCAGAGATTTAGAATTGTGTAAGTATCCAGGGGTAAAAGGGACAAATCCTTAAGATGAACAGGTGAAGAGAGGTCGAATGAAAAAATGAACTAGTATCATCTGATAGCGATAAATGCCTAATCATTCACACACAAATATTGTTTCCAGGAAACAGAACAAAAAGAAATAGGAAACTCTCGTACACGTGCTACAGTGTCTGATTAGTTCTCCAATACAATAAAGTATATTACCTATTTCCCAATAACCGAGGGCAATAAAACTGTTTTGGCGGGAACGGTATGACGTCACACGGAAAATAAACGATCTACTTATAGGTGGATAGTTTTTAAAAGACATCTCACTATTGACGTTGTATTGGGTTAGAGTTCATCTTACGTTGGCTCCTGGGTAATAGAGATGTCCTATTGTAAAATATTAGTACGCATGACGCACTGTACGAACATAGCGCGGACTGGCTATCGGTAAGACTAAACAAACTGCGAACTTCTGAGATAAACTCATTCTTAGAAGGCGTCATGCTCTACATCTATTAACGAATGACGCCTGATATCCTATTAAGATTTCAGCAGGTAGATGACATTAATTACCTACTGACCATAATATCATACTATAGATTCCATGCTGATCTTGGATTCCCATACTGATTGCCAGGAAGAAAGGTACCTGACGTCGTGTAGTTCAGTTCAAGTTACCTGAGATGTAAATAGAATGCACCACGTGCTCCTTGCTTCCTGGCATGTTGTAAGAGCTGATTATGGGATCTGAAGATTGAGCAGTAATTTGTAACTAAAAAAAAATAAATATAATAAATACATTTCACGCGTTTAATCCCAAAGAGGGGTAGGCAGAGGCACATTCACACAGAGTCCCATTGGTACACGACCAGTAGCCGGACTCGAACCCGGGAGCTCCCGGTTACAAGTCAAGGGTCCGACCAACTGGACCACAGACGCTTAATTTGTAACTGAAGGTCTATATTGACTGAATGGTCCTTGTGATCCTAAGATTCTATCCGTCGCCTTTTGGTGAAAACGGACGTCGCTGTATGCATATCATTGCCAGTATGTAGCCTCCATGGGAGATCCCATAGGGATTACGCAATACATGTCTCACCCTAATATTAAGAAAAAAGTCACGTAGATCGGGTGAACAAGTACCAAATAGGCAAGCAAGCTCCATCGTAGCTCACATCGCAACATAAAAGCACAGACAGGGTGGTGGTCAGACGCTTGCCTATCAATACATAGTATAAAACAAAGTCGCCCTTCGCAGTCCTAGAACTTTAAAAATACGCAATGGATTTTGATACGGTTTTATTTAGTAAATAGAGTGGTTCTTGAGGAAGATTTATATGTGAAATACGTACATATAAGAGCAGCGAAACACTGTTAATAATGTTTATCGGCTAAGCAACGTTTGCTGGGTAGCTAGAGTACAATAAAAAATGAAACAATGTGCTAATTATGTAAAAAATGTATGTTAGTCAACTCAGTCAAAAATGCGGGGATACACTGACCGCGGAAACCAACTTGTGTGACTTCTACTTCGGCGACTACGTCACGGGACACGACTCTGAGGACACACTGATACATATATGCAAAACAGTAAGGAGTTATTCTAGTGAAGCTGAATTTTTAAGCAATTTAAAAAAAGGAGCCTCTCTGAATTTTTCTCTTCTGAATTCTTCGTCGTTTATGAACCGATTTTGATGATGCTTTTTTTGTTGTAAAGGATATTTCAATGGTGACCATCATAAGTAAGGAAGGGGAAAGTCGTAGGGGCGGCCGAGTACCGTTTGAAGTCGATTCTTTATTCTTCAAAATTATATTTAAAAAATTAATTACTATCTATGTATTAGAGTTAGTAACCCATGATTGTGTGTAACAGTTGGTGGTTCTAATAAAAATTTAATAAGTAAAGCGTGGATGGAGGGAGAGTTTTGGCAAAACCAAATCTTGTATACATAAAACAAAGACGAGTTTTTTACAACACTTATAACTCAAGAACGATTCAACCGATTAGGCAGAAAATTGGTGGGGACGTAGCTAGGTCCTGGTTCTTTAGAACCAGGAGAATTACATAGGATGTTTTTGATCCCGTTCCTGTGGGACTTAGTGCAGTATAAATATGCTATAGTTTGTATGACATACAGAAAATACGCGAATGAAATCGCGCGGCGTCCACTATAAGTAACTAATAAAATAAAAATAATCCATGTTCAAACCTTACCATGTCAAAAATCTAAAGAATTTAACTCAACCGTGTCAAAAATCTAAAGTGTTTCGATGAAGTTCACAATTTTTGAAGTCAAACTTCAGACTACGTTTTGCACTGACTTTATACTATACGGCATAAAACTACAATACTTAGTTGTCGGGTGTTCACATCTCCTAGCTGATATTGTTATGTGGGCGTACTTTACTGATCTGTCCAGCGTAACATGAACCCTGAACTTGATACTACGTAAAAAAGAATAGAGCTCATGTTAAAAAAGTTCAAAGAATGTACGACTAGAAATTTATTTATCAGGTCATCTGTATTAACTGTTTATTGCAAACGAAGTTGTTTTATTTATAACGCGGAATATATTGTAGTTTCGTTCGATAAGTATGTAGCGTTTTGAGGTTATTGACAGAAATCTTAATGCTCTTTCTGTAAATCAAATCGGTCGTGATTTATTTACGTATTTTAAGCATAAAATAAAATATAGCGTCTATTAAACCATGGTGTATATTTTTTTCTTATCACAATATAATGGAAAAAAACGTGTACCAAATTGTATTTCTTTCAGTTCACAGCGTAAAAGGCGACCTCAGTGATACGAAATATAGATTGGTGTTACGAAAGGGATTAACTCCAACTGTCAGTCTAAATAGCAGCAGCATAGCAAACGCAATTTATAAAAAAAAAATTACAAAGTTAGACTCGTATTTTGAAACTCCTCTCCACCACAGATCTCTACTCAAGAAGCGTTCGTCTTGCTCTAAACTTATTTGTGCAAGAGGGACACTGTGTCCAAACGATGCGTATCTTTTTGCACTGTGGACACTCGTATAATAATATTATGTCAAATCTATACTAATGTTAAAAGAGGAACATTTTCGTTGTATGTTTTTTTTATTTATTTAATAGGCTTTATTCATATAATAGGCTTTGAAAGTACTAGACCATTTAAACAGTTTTTCAACATTGGGAACTTACACTAGCTATCACAGGGTTACGTAGGCTATCTAAACATACCCGGTGAAGCTAAGAGGAACCCACTGGGCCGGTCTGTTGCAGACTGGCCGGCCCGAGAGGGACCGCTGTCCCGGGCTCGCTCTCGAGCCCGCAGACAAGCGGTCAGGCTGCGTCCCATGACGCAGCCACACTGAAGGCCGCGGAGGAAGAGGACAGTCGGTATTCCGACCGCCGCTGTCCCTATCCTCCGCGCCCTTGCGGGGCCGTCACCGCTAGATGGCGGGGTGGAGGGGCCGCAGGGGAAGAGGAGTGTCAGTATTGCGGTGCGCTGCGCTCCCTATCCTCTGCGGCCGGAAGGGGGGAAGATGTCGGACCCCACGAGATCAGGGGTCCGACGCCGGCGGGGCGGTTGGGTTGTGGCCGTCCCGTCGCCAGCCCTGTAGTTCCGGGCGTATAGAAAAGAATAGGACTACGGTATCCCCTCCCTGGCGTATAAGGCGTCCTAAAAGGGTCCTTGGGGTCGTGGGTGTCGGAGTGGGGTCCCCGGCACCTGCTTGGACGGCCCCGGGAAGGGCGGCGGTTACCCTATGGCCTGGTAACTGCCGCCGGTGAAGGAGGGCGCTGGGGCAGACACACCACCGTCTGCCCCGAGCCGGAGTCCGACAGGACCGATCGCTTGGGCGGGTCCTGATGCAATTCCTTCGGGTACTCCCGGGATCCGTCCTGCACGCGACACGGAGGTCATCATGGGGGTTTAGTCGGTAAGAGTCCGACACTATCCCGTTCGCTTTCCCCATGGCGGCGGGGTGTCCATGAGGATTCCCCCATGATAAAAAAAAAAAAAAAAAAAAAAAAAAAAGTCTACATTATGGGGATATCTATGGGTGGGTGTGTACAGTGCGGCCTGCGACATTAATGAATTGGACTGCAGTTTGTGGTGGCGGTAGGACAATAATGGGCCCGTTGGTGTAGTGGTCAGCATGTCTGCCTCTGCTCCATAGGGCCGTGGGTTCGATTTCCACCACTGGCAGGTATTTAGGTTGTAGGCTGGAGGATAAGCTTTGAATTACTTATTGGATGTGTCTGGGTGTTTTATTTATATAAGTATGTATTTAAAAGAAAAAAAAAGTGTTTAAGTAAGTATATTTCGTTGTCTGATTTCCATAACACAAGTGCTTTAGCTACTTAACATGGGATGAAGGCAATGTGTGTGTTGTTGTAAAATATTTATTTATTAATACGTAGAATAACACGCAGTTACTTAGTGACTGTTCAGTCCACCGACTGAACCGCAGTTGTCTGGTGCTGATTGGCTAACTTTACAATAAGAATTTGACATGGCTGTTTTTCTCTATATTTTTGCTTGTAAACGAAAGGGATACTCATGTCCATGGAATGACTCATATACACGTCACACACCCAACTAACTATTGAGTAGTTCATTTAAGAATTAACTTATATTCAAGGTCATATCTTCGCTTTCCGATTTAAATAATAGTTTGCACTAAACTAGCTGATTGTCTTTGGGACATACATGGAACAGTAGAGAACCCTTATGTACATTATGATACTTTCGGGTCCAATCGTATAATTTTGGTTCATGATTTTATAGATAAAAATTACATATTTTGTACAGTAGTATCGTTGAACATGAACACTATGCGTGAATTTTAAACTTAATTTCCTCTACGACATAGAGGTCACTACTAGTCTTTGTATCGATTGTCAATCAGGCGCTTACAGCTAAATACTGACGGAAGTTGTTGCAAGAAGTTTCTATCAAA
Organism: Conopomorpha cramerella; assembly: GCA_012932125.1. Lineage (NCBI taxonomy): Eukaryota > Metazoa > Arthropoda > Insecta > Lepidoptera > Gracillariidae > Conopomorpha > Conopomorpha cramerella. The sequence goes on along the minus strand of SJJU01002172.1, from coordinate 5,715 downwards.
GAGGGTTTGATTGATGATCGACATAGAACACCGTAGCATAAAAATGCATTGTAAGTAGTATAGGTAGTATATTCCTGTTAATGTGAAAACCTTTATGAATGAACTAGTTGTCCCGGCAAACATTTGTTTTGTTGTAGGCAGATTTGTACCCCGTGCATTGGAAATATACCTTGTAAGCCTTCCCTGGTTTTCCATGGATAATTCAAGACCAAAATTAGCCAAATCGGTGAAGCCGTTCTCGAGTTTTAACGAACATCAATTATTTTTATATTATAGAGACTAGCTGTCTTGGCAAACATTTGTTTTGTCATAGGAACTCGCTTTTGTACCTCGTGTATTTGAAGAAATCCACCTTTAAACCTTCCCTGAACTTCCACGTGTGGTTCAAGACCAAAATTAGCCAAAATCGGTCGAGTCCTTCTCGAGTTTTAGCGAGACTAACGAACATTAACTCATTTTTATATAATAGAAAGGTGTATCCAGGTGAACTAAAGTTAAAGTAACAAAGCAATTATATCGTTTTCAATTAGAAGCTTTCTGAAAGCTAGTCTGAATTTATATAATAACATTATTCGCATTATTTCTTCAACCGTTTAGTTTCACGGCTCGCCGGCGCTTGCATAAAAGTGATATTTTTTTTATTCAACATTTTCATCAGAGTGCAAAGCCGCGGTGATTATGCAGATATCATTGAAGACAGACCCCGGAATATATTTAGCATTTTTATTCCAAGCGGGGGTGCACCCGGGCAGCTTAACAGTGACATTTGCAAGCTTAGAAAATAGAGGAAAAAGGAGGAAGGAAATAAAGAAAAATACATTTACGCCGAGTAATAAAAATCAAACAATCACCTTTTCGACGTTACTTGTCCGCAATTTAAAATGACCATAAAATTACCATTTCTTGGAATGTTCACTTCTTAAAATAACCACATTTATGTCTTTATTTACGTATTAGGGTTGTATGTGTTCTTTCTTATTTTAAAATAAATAAACAAATGTTTGATCACCATCCTGCCTATTGTTAAGCAGAGATGTGGTCTACGATGGAGCACATCATACAACAAAAGGTATTTTTGCTATATAGTGTGCTAGTAAAGTATCAATTCGCCCATCAAAACCTAAAATAATTGTCGATCAAGGAATGGCCTACTTATGACCTAGAAAACCTTCAAAGTTTATTTCCACTCCATTAGGCATTAAGGAAGTTTATGTACATGTTGTGTACAGTAATTAATCTATGAGTATCCTAAGCACTGCCGCACAAAAATAACTCTTATTGTCAAACATTTTTTCTCGGTTTTCTGGCCTGTTTTGTCTGCTTTTTATAAATATATTTAAATTAGTTCTGAAGAAGCTGAAACTTTGGTAATAAAAGCTAGATTGCTTAATACATCTTTGTTACAATTTGAATCTTACAGTGGTGACTCAGTAGCTATAGATGATATTACTAGCTGTCCTCCTAGTACCGAAGCAGTGTTATGCCACAGTTTATCCAGTTTGCGTGGGAATTATAGGAAAAAATGTTATTCTGATGTAAGTATAAGCTATATTAAGTATAAAATATATTTTGAAGTCCGTACAGTAGTTTAGTCGAGATAAACAAATATCCATCCATTCAAACAATATTTTGAGTTTATAATATACTAGCTGACCCGACAACCGTTGTTGTCTCCGCTATTATATGAATGTATTATATATAAAACTTTCATCAAGAATCACTCATCATTAATCTATTAAAGAAAGCCTCATCAAAATCCGTTGCGTAGTTTTCAAAACCAATGCATGCATAGGGACAGACAGGGAGGACAGGATGCGACTTTGTTTTATGCTATGTATTGTTATAGTAGGATAAAAGAAGTACAGTGAGTAACTAGGATATTATTGATTACCATTGACTGTTATATGCAATACTTTCGTGTCCGATAAGTACCTATCATATTATTATTGCAAACTCTATAGAATTGTATGTTCAAAGTATCTACTTAGGCACATTTTCGTGAGCAAAAAAATAAGTTGACAAATAAAAAAAAATCTTATCGGCGATACAAAGTAGAAACTGGACATTTCTATAGGTAACCGTTATTATGTTTAAGGAGGAAATAACGCTTAAATGGGTCCCGTATTATTCTCTTTTTCCTGGCATAATACGATAAGGCAAGAATAGAAAAAATCCGACTCGATGTAAAAAAACGGTTGGGTCTTTTTCGTATGCTTATGAGGGGTTAGGCGGCTGTACTGAAAAAAGAATATCTCGGAAAGCGAAACACGTTGTAAAACAGACAGTTCCGTAGTAAATTACCAAAGAATATGTATATGTGCCTCTGCCTACCCCACTTTGGGATTAAAAGGCGTGAAGTGTATTTATTTTTTTATATAATATGTATAGAAAAATGCCAACTAAAAATTAATTGGTGTTCGTTAGTCTCGCTAAAAGATGAGAGAACTGTCTAGGTAGTGATTTTTTTTGGTTTAAAGTTAAATCCCGGCTGACTTCGGGGTCATGACACACATTTTCTAATTCAGAAAATTATGGCGATTCCAACAGTATAGTCGTTTTCGTGATGGAGACATTTTAAACTTATACTAAATGTAATTTTGTAAAAGTGTTTCTCATCTGATTTTACAAAAAAAAATATGGTCACACAAACATTCATAAAAAATAACTTGTTCAGGAAAATAATTACAGGTAATATTGAAATCGCTATCATTTGCTGAGTAAGAACAAGTGGGTCCAGATCATGACCCCGAAGTAATTCTGTATATATTAATTTTACTCTTATCTGTATTTCTTCGAATACACAGGGTACGAAGGCAAAACAAATGTTTGCTGGGTCAGCAGCAGTACATAAAAAAAACATATTACACTATACACGATCTCTTACTTACGATGTTTAATATTATTATTAGCCATTAATTGTTGTTTATATGACTTCCTTGTCACGTTTGAAATGTCTTTTTAAAAAAAAAAACGGTTTACATAACGAAGTTATCCGTGAGAAACAATCCTTTTTTGAAGTCGCTTAAATAATATTTGGAGTGGTGAAACTAAATAAAAAACAATTAATTTTATACCAGACGTTAATCCTCTCTACTCTTCACCGTAGCGTATATCCCAGTTGCACAGCCTGCTCTCGCTAGCAAGCCCAGGGTGAGCTTATTATGTCAAACTGTAATCCAATGTAGTAATTCCTTTGACAAAGTGGCTACTTTACAAGATGATCCGGAAATACCTTTTTAAGTCGAAAGGGAGTTTACTGTTTCCGTATAGTTTAATTAGTCTATTTCAGCAGGTGTGAATGCCCCCGAACCGAAAATTATAGCTAAAATTAGGCTACTTCATACAAACTCCATCAGGTCTGCTAACACTCTCGGGGTTGCATTGCGCTAACATCGTAGCGGGAAACGATGTCCATCGCTGTTTTACTAAAGACTACAGTGAAATGAAAGTAACGAAATCAACAATGAACATCGTTTGCCTCCACGATGCCAGAGCTATACAAGTACTAGAGTGAAGTAGTATTAGGCCCGGGGTTGTGCTGTTTGTATGAAGAAGTGGATTTTTTAGATCCGGGTCATTGAGTTCCTGAAATGCACTCAGTAAGGTATATATTAACATGTGACTTCGGCTTGGAAGGGTATTTCCGGAGATACATTTTTACATATACATAGGAATATACCTCTGAGGTACATTCCAATGTATCTGTCAAATTTCCATAGAAAAACTTTTACATTATTTTTTACTACTTTACTATACCCGGACGTTGTTGTCTGGAGTTAATGCCTAATGTTAAATCAAAGCCTGTGTTAATCCGATGTATAAACTGTTGTTATAAAGTTTTACATTAAATTTTTTAAAACAAATGTGGTATGTTTTTTTTAAAGAAACGCGCACGTTGAAACCTCGAGCAAATAACGGAGGTAAGCTGAATGCTTATCTTTGATTAATATCCTCATCGTAATACCTGGTTTAAACTTATACTCCCTTACCAATAAACGCGTTATCACTTATACAACGGTTATTATACTCGTAGGTCTGCAAGAACTGGTTATTCCGTATTTGACATACAACTGACAAGTTAAGTTGAGCTTTGTTTATTTTCGAAATAGCAATTCAACCATTATTAGTAAGGCCCTTAATATCCATGCAGTACTTTTGACGTGAAGGAATAACAAACAACTTTCAGTATATTATATAATGTTAGTAGGATAGATATATTTTCTTGCAACGACGACGGCAGTACTATGAAACACGTATAAATAGATTTTACTTTTTAATTGCTCCTGCTTTCGCTGTCATCTCTTCTAGGTCTTGCTAAATTCTTTCTCATTTTGTATACTTAGTTCCCATTTCTTGTCGCAAATGCGAATCCTTGTGTGAAATTTTCAAAGGTATAAAACACGAAGAAGAAGGAGGACGTATTTTAAACGTAAATATTTAATGTACGCACCTTAATTGTTTTACGCAACAGGGAAAGTTAGAAGTCGTTAATAGTAAGTATGAATTTAATTAGTAACTTGGTAGGCACGAAGCGATCTTAAAGGAAACTTTTCTCCTGGTAAATTTCTGAGTAAGTACATTTCATAAATTAGATCTGACTTAGCGCGTCCAATATAAGGTTTTTCCCTCGCCCTAGTAAAGTTTTGACTACGTCCGAAATTTCCAGTCGGATTTGATGTACTAAAATAGACAATGACAGCACGGAAATGTTGCTTATACTTTTGCCTTCAGAGTATCTTTGATGTCTCACTTAACGAATTTTCGGCGTCTGAAAGCTCGACTGATCCCAGGAATTTTAGCATAAACTTTATAATCACAACAACAAAGTTTTCTTGTCACAGTCACATCAATAATGTTGACCCAAGTAAATACGGATGGTACGGAAGTGGATTTCTGAAGCTTTAAAGCGAAATGACCCTAATTGATTCTGTATTTACGGTTCCTTTAGGCTGAATAATGTTTTGGCCATAAGGTGGATGTTGTTTCAACCCTGTCGTGTTACGTGCTGCGGTGGTGACCTCTGTCAAGGAAAGGATTAAGTCTGTTGAAATTTAGATGGCTTGTTCAGTGAAATAGGTACTGCGAATTTTGGAACTTTACAAAACTACAATTACCTACAGTGTAATTTATTAATATAATTAGCGTGTATCCTCTATTTATAGAACCTTTCGGGTAAAACTTTGTTGTAAAAGGTGAGATTATCTATTAGAGCGTTCGTTATCATTTCCAGGTAATGCCTAAGGTAATATTTTTGTTTATTTACAAAATTAACATTGTTACAGAATATAGGTGACACTATTCCTAAAGTTCTGTTTTTTTTAACCAATACTCTTTCAATCTGTGCATCCACGTACTAGATTCTAATTCTTCAACACGTTTATAAATAATACATTCAATTATTTATAGCATAATATATAATTTACAAATAAGCTATATAAGCTACAGTCAATTAGCTGCTATACCGTTTAAAAGTATCAAACATTACAAGTAATATGATACATTAATAGTATTACTAGTTATATTATAGACCGTCATTGAGAGTGGACGTGTGTCTCTGTGCTTTTTTTAATTTAAATAATTTTATATAGTTTGAATATCCTACTGAGTGAGAAAGTGCCTTGGCAATTGAGCTGAAGATCGACCCCTCTCGTATTATCTTGGGGAGGCTGCCGTAGCTTGTCTGCGCCATCTTTCACTCTGTCCCTGTTGTCGGCG